>ML420767.1:35028-89394 GCA_005239525.1 Nicotiana knightiana | reverse complement strand
CCCCCCCCTCAAGTTTCAAAAAAAACAAACATACTTATATGAAATCTGGCCAGAACAGAGAACCAAACGAAAATGATAAGCAAGAAGATATTAATCCTAAAGTCATGTAATTAACTTACATAATCCTATTTTTTAATGAACTTAATCAAATCAATAACCAAGCTATTCAAAATTAAATCCTAATTGATAATGCAACACCGAAAACAGAAACATAAGGAATAAGAGAAGAGATATACTAATTTTGGCCAGAAATGAGATGACGATTGAGGTAAACCCACGAACATCGGTGACAATGAAACTTCGCCAAATTCCGGTGCTTTCGAGACGAACTGAAATTAACGTCAACAATCAATCAACGTAATTTTCAATTTGAATCGAACTTTAAAAGCTTCTTGAAACTTGAAAAGCCAAGGCTAGGTTTTTTTGGGGGTTTTCAAATCTGAAATTGATGAAGATGGGTGGGGATTTTTGGGAATTTGACGGTAGGATGAGGTTTATGAGGGTGTGGGGAGTATAGGGTAAAAATTTAGGGTGGTTTGGGGTGTCTCCGTCACCGTAGGCGATTTCTGGCGGCGAAGGTGAAAGGGAGAGGTGACGGAGTTCTGAGGTTAATCTCTAGGGTTTTGGGGAGGGGGTCCGACACTTTTAAGGGAAAATAAGATTAGTTCTCAGCCGTTAGATGGTGGGAGATCAACGGTTGGGATGGACTTAGGGCAAAAAGGGGTCGTTTAATTTGGGGGAGGGGGGGGGGAAGGAGGGTTAGGACCGAATTTTGTAGTGGGTCTGGGCTGGGAGTGAGTTTGTTACACCATTTTGAACAATACCAAATAAAGCCTCTCTTTTCTTTGTTTTCTTTCGTTTTAAAAAGAAAAAAGAATCTACAAAAAAAAATCCTAATTAAATTCTAAATTAATTCTAGTTTGCAAAATTAAACTAATCATTATTTATAATATTTAGATAATTAATTAAAATAATAATTTGGAACTAAAAGCTAAAAATATAAGAGCTTATGGTATTTTGTGATTTTTTTAATAATGCAATTAATTAACAACTTAATCCTAAAAATGCAAATAAAAACTTAAAATTCAATGCTCATGAAATTTTGAACATTTTTATGGTATTTTTCGTGATTTTAAAATATTAAATATGCATGAAAAATGCAAACAAAATGCAAACAATTAATTAACAAAAATTCCTAAAAATTCTATGAAAAGTTAAAAACAATTAAGAAAGAATCTATTTGTGAATTTTGTAGGAGTATTTAGTTGGGCAAAAATTACGTGCTCACAGCTGCCCTTCTTTGCTCGGATACACGAAGGGTTTTCGGCAAAGATAAAGTGAGCAATTACGAGTGATTTTTGCCCGTTTGGATACTCCATGGGAAGCACTTTGAAAAAGTTTGACCGAACCTTGCTTCGGAGGTTGCGTACATATCCCTGGCTATAAAGGAATCATGTCCGTGTTGTTCTAGAAGTTTTGGTAGCTGGGACTGCCTAGAAGTTGTGATTTCACTGCTGTTTACTGCTTGCTGAGCTCCTTATTACACCAAAGTCAAAAATGAAAAGACTAACTAAGCCTATCAGCTACGGGTTACAAGATTTCTATCTATAAGTCTTCTGAAGCTTGATCTTGAGTCTTGATTGGTTCTTCATCCAGACTCGGATCTGAATCTTGATGCTTGTTAGCTGCAGGTGCTAGTTCATTCTTCTTCAGCTCTTCGAATCAAGACGGTGCATGCAGGGCTTGTGGCTTCAGTCATGTATTGCGCAGTCCACATCTTTTTCGCTTCTGCACTTTGGATTCACTTCTTGCTTTTCTTTGGATTGAGACATCTTCTTTTGGTCATCTCGAACCCTGTGCCTCGATGTATAACCTGCTCAGCACCAAAACAAGCGAACAAAATTTTTCTACCCTAATTTTTACTAGGAAAATTTCGTGAGTTATTTGTAAAAAAACTCTATACTAATTCATTATTGAAAGCAATAAAAGGGGGGGAATGGTGTACGGAGAGAATATAGACTAGGGAGTAAAAATCCTATGTCTAAAATGAAAGCAACTAGGGAATGATGACCTTATGTTGGAAAAAACGACTAGGGAATGGAGACTCTATGTCTAAAATAAAATCAACTAGGGAGCGGAGACCCTATGTTAGAAAAAGCGACTATGGAGTGGAGACCCTATGTCTAAAATAAATATCAACTAGGAATTGGAGACCCTATGTTGTAAAAGCGGACTAGGGAATGGAGACTCTATGTCTAAAATAATATCAATTAGGGAGTGAAGACCTTATGTTGGAAAATAAACTAGGGATTGGAGACCCTATGTTGGAAAAGCAGACTAGGGAGTGGAGACGCTATGTCTAAAATAACGTCAACTAAGGAGTGGAGACCTTATGTTGAAAAAGAGATTAGGGAGTGGAGACCCTATATCTGAAATCATCAACTAGGGAGTGGAGACCCTATGTTGGAAAAGAGACTAGGGAGTAGAGACCCTATGTATGAAATCATCAACTAGGGGGTGGAGATCCTATGTTGGAAAATCATCAACTAGGGAGTGGAGACCCTATGTTGAAAAGCCATCAACTAGGGAGTGGAGCCCCTATGTTGGAAAAGAGACTAGGGAGTGGAGACCCTATATCTAAAATAAAATTAACTAGGGAATGGAGACCCTATGTTGGAAAAGAGACTAGGGAGGGGAGACCCTATGTCTAAAATAAACATCAACTGGGGATTGGAGATCCTATGTTGGAAAAGCGACCAGGGAGTGAAGACCGTATGTCTAAATAAACATCAACTAGGGATTGGAGACCCTATGTTGGAAAAGCGACTAGGGAGTGGAGACCCTATATATAAAATAAAATCATCTAGGGAATGGAGACCCTATGTTGGAAAAAAGATACTAGGGAGTGGAGACCCTATGTCTAAAATAAACATCAACTAGGGATTGGAGACGCTATGTTAGAAAAGTGACCAGGGAGTGGAGACCCTATGTCTAAAAACATCAACTAGGGAGTGAAAACTCTATGTCTAAAATAAAATCAACTAGGGAATGGAGATACTATGTTGGAAAAAAGCGACTAGGGAGTGGAAACCCTATGTCTAAAATAAATATCAACTAGGGATTTGAGACCTTATGTTGGAAAAGAGACCAGGGAGTGGAAACCCTATGTCTAAAAACATCAACTAAGGAATGAAGACCCTATGTTGGAAAAAAACGACTAGGGAGTGGAGACCCTATGTCTAAAATAAACATCAACTAAGGACTGGAGACCCTATGTTGGAAAAACGACTAGAGAGTGGAGACCCTATGTCTAAAAACATCAACTAGGAAGTAGAGACCCTATTTTGGAGAATCATCAACTAGGGAATGGAAACCCTATGTTGGAAAATCATCAACTAGGGGGTGGAAACGCTATGTTGGAAAATCATCAACTAGGGAGTGGAGACCCCATGTTAAAAAAGAGACTGGGAGTGGAGACTCTGTGTTGGAAAACCATCAACTAGGGAGTGGAGACCCTATGTTAGAAAATGCAGCTAGGGATTGGAGACCCTATACTACCATGATTTTGAATTTTCTTCTTTTTCTTTCTCCGTTTTTTTTTATTTTGTTTTTGTTTTGTTTTTGTTTTTTCCCCCATCATTTTCATCATCATTTCTTTTTTTTTTTCTTCAGAGAATGAGTAAATGCAGAAAAGAATTTTGGAGGAGACTTCCCTTTTTGGAGTTGTTGCTGCAAAGCTGCTTTTAGCCCTTGTGTAGTTTCTTTTGGTTGCACCTGCTTCTTGCAAGGTTGCTTTTGGATTGCACCTGTTTCCTATTTTTTCAAACAAAGAACAATTTGTCAGCTTGAACTTTGAAATTGTGGTTGGTTTTGTGACCTTGATTATATCAGTTCACTTGATCTCGGCCCTTCCAACTGCAACTTGTTATTTCCTGAATACCGATTGCATTTCTGGCCCTGGAGAATCTCTGGCTTTTCCAGACTTTGCCGTGACTGTTAGTTACGTGAGACTTAACCTTTGAACTTTATTTTGCCTTTGTGGACATTTGACTGTGATTTCCTTTCTTTTCAGGATTTTTTGATTCCGAAACATCGGCCATCATGGCCAGTCGGAGTCGACTCGATGCACCTGTCGGGGCTGGGTACTTTCTTGAATATTGCCAAGCTGAATAACAGAAGGACAAAATATTCGCGATCGGAGTAAGTCACGGCGGAGATCTTGACACGTATCAAGGATATGCCAATTAATTAGTCAATCATGAGATTTCTTACTTCATTTAGAACTGTATCAAGAGTAGGACTCCCCTACTATATGAAGGGGGATGATCATTTGTAAAACATCACATTTACGCGACATAAAGCAATATACTGTTTTTTTCTAGCTTTCATTATCTTGTTACTCTGTTCTTATATCAGTGGAAACATCTCTTGGTTCAAGACTGATCGAACTCGAGGGCCAAGGCTATTCGATTCGTTTGGTTTGCATTTATTTCTTTTATCGTCAATTTCAATATTTATCTATTCTCTTAATTTGCGCCAAGTTATATCAAGTATCCTTAAAATAGCATATAAATTCAATTGTTGTTCGATTTTAGAGTAAACACTTTTACATTTAAATTCGAGCATTAACTATAACCCTACAACAGACTAAAAGAGTAACATAACGTTTGAATCTCATGCTGCCACAAATAACATCATATTCTCTTTAAGGATATATAGAGAGAGTTTGAATGAAAGGTGAGGAAGGATGGATGAAAAATAATAGATCAAAGTTATGTGGAGGAGAAGATTTACTTCAGTGTTTATTGTAACCAATTCAATTAGTAACTTACTTGGAGTATAATAGAAATAGATTATAACGTATAATTGTAATAGCACTAGTGTTAGTGTATTAATTAGTAATAAATATATTAATTAGTAATAAATGTACATGGGATCACAATAAACAATTTGGAACGGCAATTGAAACACACTCTTTATTCCCTTTCATGAAGTATTGTTGTGTTTCAATACCTTAAATTATTTGAGTGCAATAATTGGTTATTGTATCAAAATGGGAGGGAAAATCTAAAAAATTGAGATAATAGATAAATAAGATCCTTGGCCATATAGATGTGCCACAATAGCATCTTTTTCCGCCTTTATATTTTTATTATATAGAAAAGAGAAAGAGGATGTTGACCAAGGGCATAATTGTTATTTTAAATATATTAGAGCATTGTTTGTTTGTATATTAGTGGCAAAAGTTTGGTTGTGGGTTCTTAATATCAGGAAAATCCAAAACTAATTAAGGTGGCCATAAGCTATTAAATTTTTCAGATGAACCCCATTTTCCATTCAACCTTTACTCTCTTCATTAAATACATTACTTGATTGTTATTATTATTTTTTTAATAAGTACTTTTAACTAGAAAAATTATCTTTTTGGTAATTGTATAATTTAAATGTTCATCTGATTAAAAATACTATGGTAACTTACATTTATATATGACAATTCTATTATCTCCTTAAGAAATATTATTTTACTTATTAACTATTTCAGGTAAAGAAAATTTTATTAAAAAATATTTAGTGATAATTTATGTAGATTTACATTCAGATGTTCTTATATTATTATCAATTGATATCATTTTATACAAAGTTCTCATTAAATTGAAATTTCAACTGGAATACTTTATAAAATTAGCAAAAAAAAAAATATTTAAGAATAAAATATAGTTTTAAGTCCCTTTTTTATTATAGAATATTAAAATTTGTTCAAATTGTATAATAAGTATCCTCTCTCCAAAATATGATTTGAGAATATTGGAAGTAAAAATTAAGACAATTAATTTGTGAAATTTATTTCTCTTAAAAATTATTATATATTAGAAAGTATGAGAAGTATCGTCATACATGATTATACTTCTCCCTCTATGATCGAAGTTAGTTGGGTACTTCCTCTATTACATAAGAATTCAATATTATATAAATTTCAAAATACATAAATATATAATTAATTATTTTTAAAAAATCTCAACAAATAACATTGTGATGAAATTACATTATACCTTAAATAGTATCTCAATCATATCAAATGAAACTAGAAAAAACTACAATATTTCAATTTAAGATCAATTTGATTAGTATTTAGAGTGATCGATAGATTGATTTATTTTTTATATTATGTCATTAAACTAGAACAAAATACCAATTTTCTTATTAAAAATTCTTAATAATTAAAAATTACGATTATTATTTCAGAGAACCAAAAAAATACCTTTTCATCAACCATTTGAGAATAAAATTAATATGTTTTATTATTCAAATTTTGATTAGTATAAAAAGAAAAAGTAATGCATTAAAACAACTGAAAATACTAAAAGAATAAAATCATATATCTTTCAATGAGAAAAATGAGAAAAATATATCACGATTTATTTTTCAACTGATTTTTTAATCACTATTTTATAGTAATTAATTTTAAGTTTGGTGGTGCAAAAATTTTTTAAAATAAAAAAGTGTAGACCCTTTATAGAAATAATTTAAATTGTACTTGAATTATTATCTAATCATTTTATAATAAAGTATCAAACTTCGACAAGTATTACAAAGTGATTGGTATAGTAATATGATTTCAGAAAAATTAAAATGCACATACTGCAAAAGATAAATAATAATACAAGTAATCGTGGTTCTATATGTTATTACACAAAAGTTTATCCTCTTTCTTCTTTCCTTTAAGGCGTAGAAAGTGTGTAATTAGCAATAGACCAAGAAATATAAAAAGAAAGAAAATAAGAAATAAAAAAAATAACAATTAGACCCGTACATCGTACGGGTACATCACCTAGTATATATATATATATATATATATATATAGGCCATATAGATGTGCCATAATAACATCTTTTTCCGCCTTTATATATATATTATCGTTAATCTTTTAAAGTCATAATAGGGACTCGTCTCATGAAGAGTCAGCCTCTAAACGATAAGAGCAACTAAGGGCTTGTTGATGTGGCGTTTTACTATCGCACACTTTACGCTTTAGGGTGTCCGTGTCATATTTCAAGAACGTTTCATGCACGCTGTTTGCCTTATGTACTTTAAAAAGGAATTAGGTTTAAAATTTATTTTTAAGTACTTGACTATAATTTTTATAACATGTTATGCCTAGAAGGTATTATTTATATCAATATACATTTTCATATCTATATATTTTAAGGAATCTACCAAAGAGAAACACATTTGTCAACAACTAGCCATTTTAATTATGCTACAAAAAAAGCCAAAAATTACCATTGATATACTAATGAATTTGGGCCGCAAATGGAAGGTAGGTTAGCCAGAGAAGCTGACCCAATTTCCTAGCACATTTGCGTGTTTTTGTATGGGCTTAACGAGATTTTTCGATCTTGATTATATTTTCTTGACACAATTTATTGTCTACAACTATATTTTTGTAACATGCTACATACTAAGAAATTTTTGACTCAGAATAGTAATTTTTATGCCTATAAGGTATAATTTATATTTATACATTCCGCACAGATGACGACAAGTGAATTTGGGCCGCAAATGGAGGTCCGGTAACCAGAGAAGCTGACCCAATTTCCTAGCGCATTTGCGTGTTTTTGTATGGGCTTAACGAGATTGGTCCAGAAAGTTCTCGACATCTGCTTATGTACGTTCCGGAATATCTACTTTGGGGCAGAAATATCGTTGCGGATAGAAGTGTCGAGAAAGCACTAAACACTCCTCTACGACAGTATAAATACCTACCCTGGTCCTCTTCCTTGAACCAACGAACTTGAAAGCTGAAAGCAAAGCAAGAAAATTCTCAAAAAGCTCACTGAAAATGTCACTGATTCCAAGAATGTTCGGCGATCGACGTAGCAGCGTCTTCGATCCATTTTCAATTGACGTGTTTGATCCCTTCAGGGAATTGGGCTTTCCAGGTTCCAATTCAGGGGAGACCTCTGCATTCGCGAACACACGAGTTGATTGGAAGGAAACTCCGGAGGCTCATGTGTTCAAGGCCGATCTCCCTGGGCTTAAGAAGGAGGAAATAAAAGTGGAGATCGAAGACGATAGGGTTCTGCAAATCAGCGGAGAGAGGAACGTGGAGAAAGAAGATAAGAATGATAAATGGCACCGCGTGGAACGCAGCAGCGGCAAATTCATGAGAAGATTCTGGCTCCCGGAGAATGCTAAGATGGATCAAGTTAAGGCAGCGATGGAGAATGGAGTGCTGACTGTTACTGTTCCGAAAGAAGAGGTAAAGAAGCCTGATGTCAAGTCCATTGAGATCGCCGGTTAGACGCACATATAAGTTTATATGAATATGTATCAAGGATTGAGTATAGTAAGGTTTGTACTATGAAAGATATAGAGTTGTTCGTCTCGTCTCCTTATTTGTGCTAATGTATTCCCCTGTGTAATAATATTCTTGTTGTTGTGCTGCGGTTCTGTTCAAATCTTTTATCTTACTCTTTCCTTCTTTTTGCCTTTTTAGTATGTTTTATGCTGTTTAATCAGTTTCTCTTCGTGAGAGACTCTTTGGTACTCTCTTTCTCATGTTGTGCATTTCCAGTTCTAAGATTCAAAAACAAAATTAACAAATAAGAGACCCTAAGTTGTTCATGTATTGGTCAAAATTTAGATTGGATTTTACAACGACGTGGTTGAAGCTTAAACCGACAGCTTAGCGAGGAGTCATCTTCAGGGAAATTAGTCGAGGCTGGTATTACTGGGCAACACTCATTTCAGGTCCTGGCCATTGAAACTACTGAGCACCTACCAGTGAGCAGTGTTTAAGTATTACACATGTATGAACCAAAAGTATGTAAGTACATAATAAAACAATTAGGTTTCTTAACCGTTAAATTTAAATATAATATGTGTATCTTTTTATACATGATCATTCTTTTGCTCTTGTTTCATATATTGTCATTGTCATGCAAGCCTAAGACATAATTATTAAATCATCGATTTATTTTAAATCTCAAATCAAAAAAATTTGACTCTTGTTTAAAATCTGGTTTAATTTTGAGAGAAGGTGTAAGGTATTCTCAAGTTTCATAATTTTAGTACGGTTGCTTAATTATTAATAATTGACCTAATTATCTGATTTATTACAAGTTTTGAATCTATTGTACATTTTACTTTTTTAGAACCACTTTTAATTATGTATGAAATTTATTTGAACAAGTCGCGATGTCGCGCACTCGTTTGTTTTGGTACACATTTTGAATCGTGTTACGGGAACCACACACACGATCAACAAGATGTTTATTTTTATCATTGTTTGAAGTTATGATCGAACCACATGAAATGCACATCCGAATTGGGGATTATGTATCACGACTATGCCACGAAAAGCGTACCCATAGCCGTGATGATTTAACGTGCCTAAAGCAAACTACGATTTTTAAAATTATTCATTCATTCCTAAATTTGAGATTGCTTGTGAGGTCACTGATTATGGAATATCATTTTGTGGATAAGCGTATACGTATTAATTACTAGAAATTTTACATTCCTATATACCATAGAAAATTATATTACTTTCCCTACTCAAGTTTTATTATAATTATATTTTATATACCCAATTATTATTTATGTACATTTTAAGGGAATTAATGATATTACTTAGTATCCTAAAATAACTCTACCGTCTATTCCCACTCCCTCACGTTTCTCTCTCCACATCCCATCCCCACACTCACGTATCTCACCCACGATTTTCTATGCACTCACCTACGATTTTCTCTTCACAATCCTCCATTAATGCCTTTTTCATCTCTTCTTCAAAAACCAGACGAAATTCTTACTCTTCTTCAAAGTTCCTACCTCCATTATCATCTCTCATTAACTTGATTTTCAATGAAGAAGAAGATATCTTCAAAGAACAGCTCTAAAAAGACAAAAGAGCAAATGTTCCTTCATTTAATTTGGGTGTTTTCCCAGCAAATATTCACCCAAAAAGGCTTCAAACCCAGCTCATGCAAAAAAAGAGAACAAGCCCAAACTTTTCCCTCGTGAAGTTAGGGCAGAAGCTCGAACAAAGAAAAAGCACGATATTGATGTTGGTGAATCGTCGAGGCCTATCAAATCTGCGAAAAGGAAAGGCAAAGAGATTGATTTCGATGATGATTTCGTCGAAGAAGAAACTGTCATTAAAATTACAAAAAAAGTTAGAGTGTCTCCTAATGTAAAAGCTTCAAAAAAGAAGAAAGTTAAAAAAAACTTCTAAAACGGTTCCCCGACAGTCATTGGTGAAGGTAAGAATTTATTAGTTTCAACAATAACTTTTTTCAAAAGCTAAAAAAAATTGTTCTCATTCTTAGGAACCTATATAATTTGTGGTTTTGTAGTTTGTAGAAAATTTGTCTACATTATGTAGATTTGGTGTAGATTTATAATTCATGATTGTAGATACATTTGTTAAATAAATGTTTGCCCTGTTTTGACTCTGTTTAAAGATTGTAGAAATTTTATAAAAAAATTGTAGTTATTTTGTTTTCTACTTTTAACTCTGTTATGTAATTGTAGTTATATTGTATTAAAAATGTAGATATTTTATTTTTTAGGTTTGAGCCTTGTTTTTGTTAAGAGATTCTTACTTTTGGTGCAGAATGGACTTTTTTTTGCAAAATTATGGGGTCGTTAGGTTTCATACATTATCCGACCCCAGTATTCCCGGCCAAATCAAAGATTTATTGTCTGCAATGGTTTAAAGCTTTTCAAGAAGATATGTTTTGGTTATTTGTTTTCATTGTCCAGAATATGTATGCAAAATCAAGCAATTCATTTTCTAATGAAGTATGAATTGAGTGCATCTGGTTCTGACTATTTTTCAGCAGAGATAAAGGGCCAGAGGTTGAATTTTGGCTTGAGAGAGTTTGCCTTGATAAGTGGTCTGAAATATTTTACGGAAGCGACAGATTTTGGTTACACACCTACGTATGACAGTAAAATAATGAGAAGTTATTTTTCAAACAAGCAAAAAATTGAGAAGTGATACTTAAAACAAATTGTAACCAACAAAAGCTGGGTGAACGGCGAGGATGCAGCCAAGTTGTGTATTATATATCTCATAAAATTCTTCATCTGTCCTTCAAACAAAGACAATACAGGGTTGGTAGACCATTTTAGGTTTTATTTGGTGGACTCGGGACAGTATGCGAAATACGCATGAGATAGTGATTCTTACAAAGAGTTGCTTCAGTCCGTTTGGCACAAGCTCAATCCTTCTGTTCATTTTTATGTCATTCGAGGATTTGCACTAGCTATGCAAATACGGTTGTATGAATATTATTCTACCGTCAATATTGATATAGCTACAATGGTTGCTAATTCCATCCTTCGCATGCTTAGTTGGTCAGCTAGTAAGGATAAGCTATGGTTATCTGCAACTGAAGATAAAATGATCAATCCTGAATGGATCAAGGTAAATGATTTTTACTTATGAGCAGACAATTTAATACAAATTATCTACAACTTTTATACATATTATGTCTAAGTCAAGCTCATTTATTTTTTTCACTCAGTTCACAACATAATTGAATCACCTGAATAGCTTTCTAGATTATCTTTGCTTGATAAAGTTGAATACATACTTGAAGAAGTTGAACCCAAGTCCGAGGCTCCGAAAGATGCTGCTTCTCCCTCGGGACACAAGCAGTCAATTGGAATAGAGGACAAGAAAGGTATTCTAAAACAAATTAAAAAAATAAGAAAAGATGTTGACAAGGTAACATATATTCATAATCTTGGATGGTTTCTTTAATTTATGTTAAGCTAATATTTTCATTAACTCTCTATATTTTAATATGTAGGTTTGTTTAGATCTTAGATCTTTTAAGAAAAATATTTTTAAAGAACTAGGTAGCATTCGACTGCTACTCAATGACTTAATCAAGGAGTCTATGGACGTGGTTGAAGCTTAAACCGATCGTAGCTTAGCGACGAGGAGTCTATGGGCGTAGTTGAAGCTTAAGCCGATCGTAGCTTAGCGACGAGGACTCATCTTTAGGAGAATTAGTCGAGGCTGGTATTACTGGGCAACACTCATTTCAGGTCCTGTCCATTGAAACTACTGAGCACCTACCAGTGACCAGTGTTTAAGTATTACACATGTATGAACCAAACGTACGTAAGTACATAATAAAAGAATCAGGTTTTTTAACCATTAAATTTGAATATAATATGTGTATCTTTTTTTATACAAGATCATTCTTTTGCTCTTGTTTCATATAATGTCATTGTCAGCCAAGACATAACTATTAAATCACCAGTTTATTTTAAATTCCAAATCGAAAAAATTTAACTCTGTTTAAAGTCTGTTTTAATTCCGGAAGAAGGCGTGAAGCATTCTCGAGTTCCATAATTTTAGCAGGATTTCTTAACTATTAATAATTAACCTAATTATCTGATTTATTACAAGTTTTGAACTTATTGTGCATTTTACCTTTTTAGAATGATTTTTAATTATGTATGGAATTTGTTTGAACAAGTCGCAATGTCACGCACTCTTTGTTTTCGTACACATTGCGAATCGCATCAGAAACCGTATCCACAATCTAAAACATGTTTATTTTTGTTATTGTTTAAAGTTATGATCGAGTCACATTTAATACGCACCCGAATTGAAATTATGTATCACGATTATACCATAGGAACAGAACCCATAGCTGTGATGATTTAATTACGTGCCTAAAGCAAACTATGTTTAAAATTATTCATTCATTCTTAAATCTGAGATTGCTTGTGAGGTCATTGATTATGGAAGATCATTTTGTGAATAAGCGTATACATATTAATTAATTTTAATCCTTTGGACCTTTGCTACATTAGAATTCTCTAAAAAATTTCACAAAGTGAATAACAGGCCTGACACATTAGCGGCTAGGCCCAAGGAAGAGAAAAAAATCACGTCAAAAAACTCCAAGAGCTCATTGTTGACAAAACAGAAATGGGCGTATTTCTGCCATTAGGGCCCCACAGACACATTAATTTGTAAAAGAAAAGTATGTGAAGAGATAAATTATTGACACATGAATATTGATAAAGGCAATTGAAGCTGATCGCTAATACATGTGAAGGACAAAACAATGAATAGTCTTGGATTGTTTAAAGAACTCTTGCAAACAAGATGATAATAGCTTGGCTAACCAATTCTTCATGGCCAGTAATCAAATAATGGTATAATGGTCATGCTTGGTTGAGCAACAGAACTGGACCTCAGTCAGGTCACGTGGAATGCCACTGGGATTACATTTAGGCCCATAGCATTTGGCCGATCCCCTTTGTTTCAAACCCAAACATGAAGCACAACAGATGGACATACAAGATTATATATCCAACTACCACACTAAAGAGTGATCAAATCACAGATTATACAAAATCCAACATCTGCTTATTTTACTGAGTTAATCAAAATTATTACAGTAATATCCCTAGATGAATCTTACAACAAGAGTTAACTATACAACCCTAAAATATGATAGATCAGTATTCCCCTTCTGCCTCACATTTGCTTAACCTTGTATAACTGAGATTAAATCACGAGATTAACTTACTTAAACACATGAGTATTACACTAATTAACAACTATGAAATCCATGACTTCCAAACTTAACTGACTATACAGATTTCATTTCAACATATGACATTTACTCACAAATAAGAATCAAGCCAATACACATAAAGTTCTTATGTTCAGGAAACTCAAATAATCAAACATCTCATTTTAGTTAAGTTGAACATGTATTTTGTTCAGTACTTAAGCTAAATCAAAGCATGTACATTCAAATATCAATAAATGGACTTAGCCAAACAAGTGATCTACTAGGATAAAGTGAAAGATACATCTAAAACACACATTGAGATAGTAACAAACGAGTACTCATGAACCAAACAGACATAATAACACTTCTGGAAGAAAGAAAAGAAAGGAAGAGACAATCATGATATTCAAATAGTATGTGTATCAACTACTGAACATCAACATACTATCTCCATCACCTTAACACCTAAAACAATGCCCAGATTAACAAAGGACATGGAACCAAACAAATTTAAGACTTTAAACATGTTAAAAATTAACTATCAAGAACATTGCAATAGTATGGCATAGACAAACCAATCTCTGTTTATAATTCGAGTAAGAGAGGATAAACACACCTTTTAAACAGGGAAACAACAACAAGAAGAAAAAAAACTGAGAGAGATCTGAGCTTTGAAGTTGTAGCTTGAACAGCAGTAGCAACAAAGCAGCAACAAAACAGGAGGATATTGAGCTAAAACACACTCTTAATAGCAGAAACAGCAACAGTAAACCAGCAAGAACAAAGAAATATTTTCTGTTTCTAAATCTACTTTGAGACTCAAGAAAAGAAAAGAAATAAGTGTGCGATGGAGAATTTTCTGCCCAGAATCCTTGTGTAAGAATTTGTGTGAATGAAGGAGTGTGAGTGCCTTTTTATAGAATGTGAGTGTACTTTTTTCAGGGAAAAATCAGAGGGGCCTGTGAGGGATTTTTTGTCAGCTGAATTTTAGGGATAAGGCACCTTCTTGTACTAGAAAATGGACAGCTATTGGGACAGCTGTCTATGCAGATTTTTCCTATTTTTTAAGTCCTTTTAACTTCTGAGTTTACCCTTTTTTACCCCAAATCTGATCTAATTCAATTGTTTTATTACACTTTAAGCCCTTTTTCTAGAAGCTTCCTAGACAACTATTCAGATTCCCTAGTTTTGGTTTCAAATTAACCCCTTAAGGTTTCAGATATTACCCCTTCTCACCTAAAAGTATCTGCATGGGCCTTGTATTTTGGACACTAAAGCTAAGCTAAGCCCACAAACAAAGCAGAAGAATCCCATTCCCGAAATTCAATTCCAATGGGCATGTTTCTCACACAGTATAACCCTTTTGAAATTAAACACACAGATAGACAAAACAAAAAAAGAAAGAAAGAAAGAAGAGAAGTTCATGTTCGGTTGAAATCAACAACCATCATCTAACAAATCATAATATGTAATTAACCAAATTTCATCATGCAATTCTATTAACTAACATTCAATTTAAACAGTAAAAACTAACTAAAAGTCTGATTAACAACGATTAAACTAGAAGGAAATGAAGAGTAGGATATACGAGTTACCAAATCGAGATGATTCGAGAAAAACCCAAGATGCAAATAAACACCGGAGTTTTAATGTTGAATTACAGCAATCTCTGTCCGATGAACACTTATTTGAACTCTTGATGTTCGATAAGTATTTCATTGGGCAAAGCCCGCTGAGGTTCAACAGATTTGACACAGAGGAAGAACTCCGGTGAAATACATTCCGGCCATCGTAGGTTAGCATCAACTGAGAAGGTCTTTAAGGGGCCAATTAATCAATGTAAAGTTCATGGCATCTCTCTCTTAGCCGGAAATCGGAAAGAAAAGAGGGTCTAGTGTTTTGATTTCTAGATCTAGAATTCCACGAGTTTGGTGGGGATTTTGGGAAAATAAATGGTGGATTCGGACTTAGGATGAGGTGAGGAGTATATGGTGATATTTTGGATGGATTTGGGGCGCCGGCGCCGGCGCCGCCGTAGACGATTTCCGGCGGGGGCGGTCTAAGACTGAGGGTGAGAGGGGGAGATGAGAGGTGAGAGGGGGGGGGGGGGGGGATGGGGTTGGTTCTCTAGGGTTTAGGGGGGTCTGTTTGGGACACTTATAAAGGATTTGAGAAATCAGTTTGGAGCCGTTGGATTAAAGATTTTGAACGGCTCAGTTCCAAAGTTAGCGAAACGGTATCCTTTCGGTTGAAGGGGTATCTGGACCGGGTAGGATAGCTGGGTTTGGGCGAGATTTGCGGTGGATTTGGGCCACTGAAATTGTTTTGGCCCAAATCGGAACTAAGCCTATCTTTTTCTTTCCGTTCTCACTTTTCTTGACTTTAAAATCCTAATAAAATTAATTAAAGACCTAAGTTAAATTCTAAAATCATTTAAATTATAGATTTAAACCTAATTATCTATTTCTACTATCTACATAATTAATTAACTTAAATTAATGAAAGAAATTTACTAATTTAACACTAAAAAAACTAAAAATGTAAAAATGAACATAATTTTGTGATTTTTTGTTTAATAATGCAATTAACTTATGCAATTAAACTCTAAATGAAATTAAGACCTAAGAGTGCTATGTAATGAAGATATGGACATTTTTTGGTATTTTTCTATGATTTTAAAATGTTAAAATGCATGAAAATGCAAACAATTAATTAACAAAAATTCCTACAAAATCTTATGAAAATTAAAACAATTAAGAAAAAATTTATTTGTGAATTTTGTAGGAGAATTTTAGTCGAGAAAAATTACGTGCTCACAGCTATCGCCCTTTGGGTTCACTACCGTGTCACTTGGTAGTGCACCCTTAGGACGAGAATTTAGAGCTTGAGAGATTTCCCCCCTTTGAACTTCTAGATTACAGATTGAGGTATTGAGTGAGGCATGTTGGGCATCCGAATCGGTATTCTTTTCCATCATTTGCTTGAACATATTCTCAATACGTCTTATTTTATTGTTTGACAAACTTGAACCATGGGAAGGATAAGGATGTGGGTTGCTTGGTTGTTGATACATTGTGCGCCTTTGAAAACCCGACCCCTGGTTGCCTTGATTGTTTCTCCAACCACCTTTATTGTTGCTTCCCCAATTTCCTTGGTTGTTTCCACTTCAATTTGCTTGATTGTTGTTATTATGCCAATTCCCTTAGTTGTTAGAACTCCAATTTCCATAGTTAGTGGTCGCCATTGTTGTTTATTTTAACCTTGGAAATTATTTCTTTGCCCTTGAAAATTGTTCACATATTGGACTTCCTCCTCTTGCTCATTGTAAGAATCATCTTGATCAAAATCGCCATCATCTTTCACATAGTTCTCCACTCGGGTTTGCATTTGTGGACCCTTGGTCCTCTTCTTGTCCAATTAACTCCCTCCATAGCATGAACTTGCTTAGGAGCTTGCACTTTATTGAGTTGGGCCTTTGCTAGTTGAATCGTGGTTGTTATCAATTCAGATTTTGATTTCGGGAGTTGAAATAGGTCTGTTGTGTCATTTGGGACTAGTGTGCAAAAATTTAAGGTCATTCGAAGTTGATTTGATGTGGTATGACATTAGTTTTAGAAGTTTGAAGAGTATTAATTTCATTAGGCTTGAGTTGAGGTGCAATTTGTGATTTTGATGTTAGTTGATGTGATTTGAGGCTTCGATAAGTTCGTAGCATATTTTATGACAAGTTGGTGTACTTGGATGGGGTACCAGGGACCTCGGGGGTGTTTCAGATGGTTGTTGGATCATGTTTGGACATGGGGGAAATGTTGATGGTTTTAAGTCTGGTGCAATCGCACTTACGAGGTTGTAGTCGCATGTGTAGAGCCACAGAAGCGGCCTCTTGTAAGCAGATGCGAGTTTAGATTGGCTAGGGAGATGGTCGCAGATGTGGGGAGGTCACAGAAGCGACCTCTTGTGAGCAGATGTGAGTTTGGATTGACTAGGGAGATGGTCGCAGATGTGGGGAGGTGTCCGCAGAAGCGGATGTGCTTCTGCGTGTAAGGGTCTGCAAGAGTGGAGTTTGACTGGAGGCAGGAAAAGCATAGGTGCGAGGAATATTTTGCATCTATGACACCGCAGATGTGGTCAGCTGAGTGCAGATGCGGTCAACTGAGCGCAGAAGCAAGAGAGGGGGTAGGCCTAGGCATATGAAGGTGCAGACTAAGGATTGCAGAAGTGGTCCCACGGTGCAATAAGGGGATTGCAGGTGCGCAAGCATGGGAACATAAGTGATTTCCACATAAGTAGAATTTTGATCGTAAAAGCAGTGTCATAGGTTCGTCTTGGGCGGTCGCTAGTGCGAGAATCACTGCGTCGAAAGTTAAAATGAGGCTTTGAGTCATTTTTCGCATTTTGGACTTGTGGAGCTCGGCTAAGGGCGACTTTTGAGAGGGTTTTTGCTACAATTGAAGAGGTAAGTGAAGTTTGATCACTTTTTATGTTAGATATTGATTATCCATTGATTATTGCACCTAGTTTATGTGAATCCAAAGTGAAATTTGGGGACTTTAGACCATGTGGTTGGAGAGTGAGATTTGGTGATTTGGGGGTCGATCTATGAATGGAATTGGATGAATTTAGTATGATTGGACTTTTAATTAAACGGGTGTTCGGAATTTGTGAATTTTGTCAGGTTCCCAAGTGCGAGTTCGGGGTTGAATTTCTGATTTTGAATAAAAACCTTAGCTTTATTGTGTGGGATTATTTTGTATGGCTATTACTGTTGGTATTAAGTTGCTTTGACTAGATTCAAGTCGCTCAGAGGCCGATTCGCGAGGAAAAGGCTTTTTGGAGTATTGAGTTGCGCTCTTTGAGATAAATAACATTTATAAACTTGGAATTGAGGGTATCTTCCCGTGGAAACCATGTTATTTGTAATGTTTTGGGGGTGACATACCTGCTAGGTGATGGGCGTGGGGGAGTACACGGGGGTAATCATGATCTATGTTGATTTTGTACTGTGTTGCTGTCATGTCTTGTTTTAACCATATTTTCCCTACTTGTTAGATTAATTGAGCTATGATTCACATTAGAAATCATGTTTAGGCTATGTGGTTATTTGATTAAGATCTGATGAGGTTATTTATAATGTTTTAGGTTAACTGATTTAACTGTAATTATACACCCAGTCATGATTCTTCATTTGCATATCACATCTCAATCTCTGCTCATCATTCATTGTTACATCGCATGTTAATATTATTTTCTATATATGATGTTGTTGGGCTGAGTGATATGAGATTGTGTGCCTTTGAGACTTGAGAGGCTGATGACTGGGGTGGGCCTTAGAGCCCGTGTTGGGAGGGTTATTGTGGATCAAGCTGCATGCCGCAGCATTCCATATTGGCTTTATTATTATTATTATTATTATTATTATTATTATTATTATTATTATTATTATTATTATTATTATGTGGATCCACTCCCATCACACTCAATAATGAGTAGAAACGGTCGTTGAAAAATAGTACCCAACAATGAGTCGGGGTTGATTTTCTCAAAGGAGTTGAATATGGGTTCTAGGGTGTACACTTGATGAGTGTAGATGAAATAGCTCAACTACACTTTCAAACAAGGGTTTTTGTAATTTACTTCTACAATTGACACTAGCAATGGTTAACTAGAGAAAAGAGACTAGAAAATGCGTAATTGTTTTTGTTGTTTTTAAAATGGGTAAAATGCATAGGGATATAACCTTCACCTAGGTGTGAGCCTAATGAGTTAATTACGTAAACACTTGTTTTAGTTATCGGGGTGTATTATAGCTCTCAACTCTAAATTACCCACTCAATAACTCTTGGTCATATAGTGATTTTTCCAAAATTAACTTTCTCAAGCCCAATTGACTATCAAGTCAAATAGTTGATAGGAGCTCAAGTTGGATATTCTCTATCTCTAGTTCAAACCCCTTTAATTAGGCTACTCAAAACCTGAACTAGCTCAATTTCTTGTTAGCCATATTTGTCTAAACTAGGTCCCTCTTTCTCAATTAAGAACCAAGTCAAAAAGGCATGAATCAATGTTTGCAACCATTAATTCTAGAAATAATGCATGGACAAGGCTAAATAACAAACACCCAATCATAAACAAGCATTAGATTAATTACCCATAAGGTTTACACACTAGGGTTGGGTCACAACCCTAGAAAATATCTAGCTACTTATAATAGAAATGGAAGAAAATAAAGAAGAAACACTAATTAAAGCCATAATACAAAATTAATATGATAAACTAATGTGTTTTTAACCCAAATTGGTCAACAATTACCAAAAATAGTAAACTATAACGGCTACAACTCAGAAAATTATAAAACTTGCCCTAAAAAAGTGTTTTTCTTCCCTTTATAGTGACCCAAAATTTGCTGACAAAAATGCCCTTTGGGAGGTTCTGCGGTCGCACAATTGTTACATCCCGCATTTTCGTACGTTAAAGTTCGTCGTAAGTTAATCGACGTAAGTTCAGAATGAGATTATTTTGGGATTATAAGTATTATATTATTTCAAACAAGTGATAAGTAAAGTCGTGAAGGTGAGGGGGCAAGCAAATCGAAGAAAATAAATTTCGTCGAAGTTTGTCAATTTGGGATCAAATACAGTTCGAGCTATAATATTCCGTATTTATGGACTAGTACCATACAAGGTACCACATGACCATGATAGTAAGGTATATAAGGTATGTTAAAAGTGGGTAGTATTTTAAGTAATTTGAGTTAATTCTTAATTATGTAGGTAATTAATTAATTATTGGTTAGTGGGAGATTAATAAATTATCAATTAATTAGAATTGGATAAGTTTGAGGGATCTTAACTTTAACTTGGCAGCCCATGGATTTGTTAATAAAAGCCACTAAGTGACTCATACAAGATGGAGAAAGGTGCTACACTATTAGAGCATAACAATTTCTTTAGCCTTCTACACGCGAATTGCCAAAATACATTCACCTTANCCCCCCCCCTTAAGATTAGAAGATGAAGCATCACGTTGCAGAGAGATTGCATGCGTGATTTGCAATTAACGGAGCAGTAACGTGAGATTTTGCAAATTTAAGGGAAGTATAGTGCAATCTTTCTCAAGAATATCATACAGATTTTTTTCTACTTCGATTCACCATTTCGTGTTATCGCAATTTACGTGTATTAGAGGGATTGTCAAGAGAATCGGCTCAGATATGTTAAGGCTATCCCTTCTTTCTTTTGGCATGATCTATACGACACAAACGAAACGAGCAAATGCAAAATTTCCATAAATGACTCTATTCATAGAAATACTAGAGATGCTTATGTTCTTGATTCCCCATGTGTCATATTATTCTATCATCTGTTTATGGGTCTCAGAAAATATGTAAGTTGATAAAGCTTATATTATGATATTAATCAAAGGCATAATTGTCTTATGACGTTCCGAAAGATTTTATTGACGTACTTCTTATGCATTGCATTAATTTATATTGACCCATGAACATATGTCGTTATATGTATGTATATGTGTGTGTGTGTGTGTGTGTGTATGGGAAAAAGGTTATGACGTTAAATACGTACCACCACCTGATCAGTTGGTATACGTTGATGATGTTGCCCACAGTGGCCAAGATGATATGATAGGATGCCCTCAGAGGCTTGATGATGTTATGAACGCATATATCCATGCATGGTATGACATTTATATGCATATGCATGACATTATAAGTATTAAATGATTCACAGAGTCATTCGGACTTACATGTCGAGTCTTTTACTCCATGTTTCTCTCACGTCTATTGTTTACTGATTTCATTCCTTACATACTCGGTACATTATTTGTACTGACGTCCCTTTCGCCCAAGGAAGCTGCGTTTTATGCCCATAGGTCTTGATAGACAGGTTGCGAGTCCTCCAAGTAGTCTATAAGCTCATTGGTGCGCTCCATTTGCCCCGGAGTTGCTTATTTGGTCAGTACGATTTGGTCATGTATTGATTGGTACAGCGGGGCTCTGTCTTGACCTTTACGGTATTTATCTACTCTTAGAGACTTGTAGACATATGTCATGTATGTAACAGATTGTATGGCCTTGTCGGCCTATGTTTAGTATACGAGTGATCATTTTGGTCTTATAGGCCCATATGTGTTATGTATAAGTTGGTATTACATGTTTTATTCTAGTTGTCCTACGACAACCTTTCCATCTCATTTACCTATGATAACATGATACGAAAAGATACGTTAAGTGGGTACTCGATTGAGTAAGATACCAGGTGCCCGTCGCGGCCCATCGGTTTGGGTCGTGACAACGATTCCATGTGCGGCCCGCACTTTTATTGGTTCTACAGGTTGGGAAATTTTGCAGCCGTACAATTTGGTCTGCGGCTGCACTTCAGCTTCTGCAGCTGCACTTTTGGCAAGGCTTCACTCTTGGTCGTATTGCACACTCTCTGAACTTTTTGAATTCTTGTTAGTTGGACCATATTTTGTGGCTGCACAAATTGCGTGCGGTCCGCACTTTTCTTCAATCATCATCTGAGCATCAACGCCAAATCTGCGGCTGTAGAGATAATTCCGCAGACCACACTTTTGGCCTGCTGTGCTCCTTCTTGCCTTATGAGTCGAAACACTCCTTTTTTTAATTTAGATTTCTTTATTAAAGTCTAATTCTCTAACATTCCTGCAATTAACATAATTTCAATAGTTTTAGGAGCATAAATTAACACTTCGGACTAAAACTAAAGTAAGAAGGTACTAATAAGTGGTTAAAATTCACACTTATCATGGATTAGGTTGCACGCCGCAACAGTCCTTATTGGCTTTTGATTAGCGCTTGGGCAGGATCCTCCACTCGCAAGTATGACATACTAGCAGTTAGCGCATGCAATGTGTGTGTATGTATGTATGTATATATATATATATATACCCCTACATTGCTGAGTGATTGTGATGAGCTGGATATTTTAGACAGACAACTTGAGTATGTTGAGAGTAAGAGCATCTGGGGATACCACCGTGAAATCATTCATTTGACATACATACTTACATGTAGGCATACAGATGTATCATTCCTTATGCTAGCTGTAACCAATATGTTCTTACCAGTGTTGGGCTTTAATTGACATACTTGAAAGCATGCCTAAATTCATGTAGTAGGAACAAGCTGATTATGATAATTCCTTTGAGTTACTTATTGCTATTATCATAATTATATATGTGTTGCCATTTATATTGGTTTTTGACTGTCTTCTTTTGAGCTCGTCACTGCTTTCAACCCAAGTTTAGTTCTGTTACTTATTGAGTACATGGGGTCATTTGTACTCATACTACACTCTGCACTTCGTGTGCAGATCTAAGTATATCTAGATGTGGTGATTTCTAGATCTGTGCTAGTACTAGTACTTGAAGACTTCAAGGTAGCTGCTATGACGTCTGCAGACCTTGACTCTCTTTTCCTTTATTTTCTTCATTACTGTTCTATTGTTCGGACATTTGTACTAAGGATTTGGTTTATATTTGATACTCAGTAATGCTCATATACTCGTTGACACCAGATTTTGGAGATAATTTTAGTAATTTTGTCATTGTTTTTATCGTAAAATTATGATATTTTCGGTGTTAAGTTTATATAATCATGTACATTCAAATGCTTAATTATTATGTGACTCTGAGCTTGCCGGGTAAGTAGTGTTAGGCATCGTCGCATCTCCAGTGGGAGTTGGGTCGTGACAAGTTGGTATTAGAGCCCTAGGTTTCTTAGGTCTCACGAGTCATCAGCAAGTATAGTATAGTCTTGCAGATCGGTACATAGACTCTGTACTTATCTTCAAGAGACTGTTGAACCATTAAGTAACTTCACTTTCTTGCATTCTTGTCGTGCAGATTTGTTATTTTTGGAGCTTGGAACTTGACTCTTCTATTCTCTCACATATGGCGAGGACACGTGCGACCATATCACCAGTACTACTAGTTAGAGCCGCGAGAGGCCGAGGCCGTGATTGAGGCTGAGGTGGGGCTCGTACTATATCTAGAGCACCACCCGTAAAGTCACTAGTTGCTCCAGTTGAGAAGTGGTAACAGATGTTGTTGAGCTGGTGGGACCAGCTCAAGCACTAGAAGTGCCCATTGTTATCCCTTGCCTTTAGGAGGCCTTGACCCAGATTTTGACTGTGTGCACGAGCCTGGCTCAGGCGATTTGGTTCTAGCTGCACCAGCCACCTCATAGGCTGGGAGAGGTGCCCCTAGCTCAGGGACTTCAGACACTGAGGTGTTACTGGTTTAGCTTGTTACTGCTGCTCGGGTCAAGGTTGGCCCACCTATGAGTGATGAGGAGTAGAAGAGATTAGATCGGTTTGGGAGGATTAAACCTCCAGAGTTCAGTAGGGTAGAATTAGAGGATGCTTAGGATTTTCTAAATAGGTGTCAGTGTATTCTTCGCATAATAATTATTTTGGACACCAACGGGGTTGCATTTACTATATTTCAGCTGATTGGGGCAGCTTACAAATAGTGGTAGGCTTATGAGTTGAGCAGGCCAGCCGACGCAACACCATTCATGTGTTATGGATTCTCAGTTCTCTTCTTAGAAAAGTTTGTCCCACAGACTCATAGGGAGGAGTTGCATAGGCAGTTTGAGCAGCTACGCTAAGAGGGTATGACTGTGACTCAGTATGAGATGAGATTCGAGATTTGGATCGTCATGTAGTATGGTTGATTTCCATTGAGACAAAGAGGATTCGGAAGAACATTGATGGCCTCAACTATGGCCTACGCTTAAATTTGGCTCGAGAGGCCGAGACAAAAGCTAGGTTTGACCAGGTAGTCGAGATTGCTAGGCACTTAGAGCAGGTTTGCAGGCTTGAGCGCGAGGAGTGGGAGTGCAAGAGGCCTCGTAGTTCAGGTGGTTTCAGTGGTACCTCATCTGGAGGTTAGTCACATCACAGTAGAGGTCGACCTTATAGGGCCGCTTAGATGGCTTATCCGGTTTATCATGGTGCATCAGCTAGTCACTGTTCGTACAATTCTCGTATGATTCAGTCATTTTTCAATGCATCTCCCAGTTCAAAGTTCGTATCGTGCTCCATCGGTTGAGAGTTCGCCAGTACCGTGTTCTTCACTTGTTATTCTAGTTCTCGAGGTCCGGTTCAGGCCCTGCATTCATCCCTATATCGAGGTTTTTTCGAGTGTGGGGAGTTGGGGCATGTGAGGATGTATTGCCCCCTCTTATCGGAGGTCTAATTCAGTAGAGAGGTCATGCTATAACTCCCGCACCAGTTGCTACACCACCGGCTCAGCCAGCTCGAGGTGGGGCTCAAACAGTTCAAGGTCACCCTAAAAGGAGAGGTCGAGCAGGTGGCGGTCAGGCCCGATCCTATGCTTTTCCCACCAGGCCATAGGCAATTGCTTTCGAAGTTGTGATCATAGGTATTGTTTTAGTATTCCAGAGGGATGCTTTAGTATTATGCCTGGTTCCACTTATTCATATGTGTCATCATACTTTGCTTGGTATTTGGATATGCCCTGTGATTCTTTAGTTACTAATGTTCATGTATCTACGACGGTTGGTGATTCTATTATTGTGGACCGTGTATATTGGTCGTGTATGGTGACTGTTGGGGGTTATGAGATGAGGTTGATCTTTTACTACTCATCATGGTTGATTTTGACGTGATATTGGGCATGGATTGGTTGTCATCGTGTCACGCTATCTTGGATTGTCATGCTAAGACCGTGATGTTGGTGATGCTGGGGGTGCTGAGGTTGGAGTGGAGAGGCTCCCTAGATTATGTTCCTAGTAGAGTAATTTCATATTTGAAGTCTCAACGGATGGTTGAGAAGGGGTGTTTGGCATATTTGGCCTTCATGAAGGATGTTATTACTGATACTCCTACCATTGAGTCAGTTCTGATAGTGAGAGACTTCCCAGATATGTTTCCTGCAAATCTGCTGGGCATGCCACCCGACAGGGACATTGATTTTTGTGTTGACCTGGCGTTGGGCACTCAACCCATCTCTATTCCTCTGTATTGTATAGAACCAGAAGAGTTGAAGGAACTGAAGGAACAACTTCAGGAGCTACTTGATAAGGGTTTCATCAGACCTAGTGTGTAGCCTTGGGGTGCACCGGTTCTATTTGTGAAGAAGATGGATGGTACTATGCGGATGTGTATTGACTACAGGCAGTTGAACAAGTTTACAATTAAGAACAAGTACCCATTACCGCACATTGATGACTTGTTTGATCAGCTTCAGGGTGCCAGAGTGTTTTCAAAGATTATTTGAGGTCTGGCTATCATCAGTTAAAGATTCGGGATTCTGATATTCTGAAGACGGCATTCCCAAATCGCTATGGTCACTATGAGTTTTTTGTGATGTCTTTTGGGCTGACCAATTCCCCAACAGCCTTTATGCACTTGATGAACATTGTGTTCCAGCCATATCTTGATTCTTTCATCGTAGTATTCATTCATTATATTGGTGTACTCACGCAACCAAAAGGATCATGAGCAGCATCTGAGGATTGTACTCCATACTTTGAGGGAGAAGAAGCTATATGCTAAATTCTCCAAGTGTACTCCTAGGTTTGGCGGGTTATTATCTTCGTTTTGTGGAGAGTTTCTCATCCATTGTTGCACCTTTGACTAGATTGGCCTAGAAGGGTGCTCCTTTCAGATAGTCTGAGGAGTGTGAGGCGAGCTTTCAGAAGCTCAAGAGTGAATTGATCACAGCCCCAGTGGTGGTGTTACCTACGGGTTTAGGATCTAATTACACCGTGTATTGTTATGCATCGCGTATTGGACTTGGCCCGGTGTTGATGCAAGACGGTAGGATGATTTCCTACGCATCTTGGAAGTTAAAGGTTCATGAGAAGAATTACCCTATGCATGACTTAGAGATGGCAGCTATTGTTCACACATTGAAGATTTGGAGGCACTATCTGTACGATGTTCATTGTGAGGTCTATACTGAGCATCGAAGGTTCCAACACATATTCAAGCAAAAAGATCTTAATTTTCGGTAGCGGAGATGGTTAGAGTTGTTGAAAGACTATGATATCACCATATTACATCATCCGGGGAACACCAATGTGGTGGACGATGCATTGAGTAAAGGCGGAGAGTATATGCAGATTGGCATATTTACTGGTAGCAGAGAGGCTGCTAGCCATGGATGTCCAGGTCTTGACCAATCAGTTTGTGGGACTGGATGTTTCGGAGCCCAACCGTGTTCTTGCTTGTGTTGTGGCATAGTCATCATTGTTGGAGCGCTCATCAAGACTCGCCAGGTTGATGATCCTCACTTGTTGGTGTTGAAGGATACGGTGCAACGGGGTGGTAACAAGGAGGTTGTGATTTGTAATGATGGTGTTATGTAGATTCAAGGTCGGATTTGTGTTCAATATATTGATGGGTTGAGAGATTTGATCCTTGAGGAGGCTCACAACTCGTGTTATTCTATTCACCCAGGCGTGACAAGGATGTATTGTGACTTAAAACAACACTATTGGTGGCGGAGAATGAATAAAGATTGTTGATACCCAATTTTGCCCTCATATTTTTCTAAATAGTATATATATTTTCAAAATGTCAATTTGCATCATTACTTAATTTACAAGATTTATACAAATATTTTGTTTATAATTTTACCATGATCTTTAGAGCTTTAAAATTAATTTTCATGCATTTGTATTACTTAAATATTTATTAGTTACCACTTTAAATTGTTTTGTGATGACTTAATCGTCAAAATTTATCATTTACGTACACATGTATGTTTAATAATATTTTTACTTTATTTTATATAATTACATTTGTATTTTTTAGCTATTTACGTAATTTTGCAATAATAGCCTATAATCAGGTATAGTTACGTTTATATTACATTATTTGTGCCAAAATAGCATTTCAAGCTTCATTTTATTTAGATCCAGACGATATTTCGTTTGTATACACTTATTCGATTTAGTGAGATCTATGACTATTTGTGTTCTCCTTCTTGAACTAGGGTTACCCTATTTTTTCTCCAAAATTGATTTTGAATTGATTTTGCATGCTTTCATTCCTTATTTGTGTTTGATTTATTATGTTTCCTTGTTTGGATGTTTGATTTGGCTACTATATGAACCCCTCCCGATTTCCCTTTTGAACGGACTTCATTACTACTATTACTCTTACTATTCTCTTCTTTCACTCGTTCACTTATTCTGATACACTCAAATATTTTTTGAAATCATTGAACTCTTAGCCGGCTGAAAGCCAAGGCCATAATACTGTTAAACGACCTCCTTCGGTGCAAGCACTGCTCGGAGCTCTTCTCGAGGCTCTTATGAACTCTGAAGCATTAGGGATTTGTGGTTCTCTTTCAATTGCTGCTACTGAATCACTACCAATATTCTATACTCCCCACTCTTTGCTTGTTTAGATTTGCTACTGGTTATGTCCTTGACTCTTACAATTTTAACTATTTTCTTTCTGCTTGTCCATGACATGTGTGTTCTATGTGCCAATGTTGTTTAAACTTTTGTAAGCATGATTCAGTTTTCCTTGCTATTCATAGATCCCTGATACTGTATTCTTTACTGTCATTATATTATTTTAACAATCCCCTGCAGTTCCATGTCCTTTAATAGTTTAATTCAGTAGGCTTCAGTATATGTAATATGCTTTCATTATGGGAATGAATTCCAGTTTTCTTAAGTTCTCCTAGACTAATGTGTGTTCCCTACCTTGTCCCATATTTCTATGTTTGTGTTCCAGACCTTGTGGAGTCATTCTTGCCCAACATGATAAATCTCTGGGGCTATACTGATTAGCTAAAGCATGTTTCCATGCCATTTAAGTTCTATTGTATGTTTGATTTGTTAATCTTATGAATTTAGAATTGATTCTATGGCAAATTTCTATGTTAGTTTCTCTTATGCCTAGGTAATTGATATGAATGACTATGCTCGCCTGCCCTATTCCTCTTAAGTGATACATATTCTCATGAGTTTTGACATTTTTGTGGCCTATTGTAGACCATGCTAATAGGTTGCAGTACTGTTAGGCTCCTATGTTAGAAATCCTCATGTGAAATTGCATATCCTCTAACTATAATTATTTTGAATAAGGCTCACTTGTTTAAAGACTCTTCTGACTAATTCTGGCTAATATCTTGTGCTAAACTTGATTTCTTGAGATCTAGCATGTGTATGTTTACCCTGTTAACTCGATAGACCTGCTTCTCAAGCCCCCTTAGTGTGTGACTATGTTCATCATGCTACACCATTTCCTTTGTTGAATGGTTGCTCAATATGGTGTTAGTTTTCTATGTCAAACTTACTATGTTAAAGTTTTCCACCTAGTTGGCATGTTCAATCCCTCTTGTTTGACCAATCTTGTTCTCCTGGCTTCTAAGAATGATACTATGTTTATGTAATCGTGCCCCTATGAGGTGTCAATTGTAATAGACTTTAAAATTGTCAATTGGTTGCCATGTATGGTCCCTCCCTCTAAGCCTAGTACGAGTTCATGTGTGATCCTGGGTTGTGTAATTGATACACTCTCACGCTTGAGGTGTGCTTGGATCTGGGTGTACTGTTTGTATGAAAAGTGCGCTTGCTGAAGGCCCATGTGTTACTGGGTTATTTCTCTTTTGGGCATGCTCTGTTTATTGGGCATGTAGTCTTTTAATATGTAATATTTGCACTTGTATTCATTATTTTGGGCATGTAATAATTTACCAGAAAAACAAATGGGGGAATTAGTATAAAGGGGGTATGGTATTCTCATTCTCACATAAATGAGTAGAAAGCATACCTACAGGACCTATGTGGTTTATTTGTTATTTTCTTTACACACTTTTAATTTCATGTGTAGAAAGCATGCTTATAGGAGTCACGCTCACACACATCACTTAACTTGTGAAAACACGTTATTTTAAGTATTTGCTAACCTGTTTCCACTACTGTGCACACTTAGACGACATGCCTATATGATGCAATAACACATGCCTCACTAATCTAGATACCATGCTTATAGGACTTCAAATAATCAATCTATCAATTGCTTCAATTACTTCTAGTGTATTGCTCATCTAGATATCATGTCTATAGCGTTCTAATATTCTAGTCAACTGTTCCCATTGTTTTCTATTACACTTTCGCTTGTTTAAGATGCATGCCTATAAAACTAGCATTATTAATTCAGAACTATGGTTGTTTTCACTAACTTTTTACGCAAAACGATTAGATATCATGTCTATAGGACTCGCAACATTCATTTTGCCAATGCGTTAACCCAGAAGTTGTTGCACTGTCCATGTATTACTGGAATCATAATCACTTAGAAACCATGTCTATAGGGCTTATAACGATCTAATCCGCTTGCACGTTAGTCTAAAAATGCAGCATTACTTGTTTCATACTGGGATCATATAAAGATCATGCATATAGGAATAAAGCACTCTAACTCTTAATTTTGAGATGTTCTACTACCTAATACCAGAAATCAGTCTGCGTGCTTCCTTGTTTATGTGTGGAGGCTAACATGAGCCACTCTTTGCTATTATATGCGGTCCTGTTTGTTTTGAATGTGTGATTAGTTTTATCATTTTTGAGCAACCTAAGTAAGTCTAGAACAACCCAAATAGAGGTCCAAATCCTCTTGGACCATAGACATGGGACGTGTAGTGCACACATAGGATACGATTTAGAATTGAATTAGATCGTCCTTAAGTAACAACTTCAACATAGTAATTGGGTATCAGGAGATGATAGTCAGTGCCCGCTGAATAATATGATCAACTCCTATCTAAAAGAAGTTGTAAAGTATTATTTATGTTGCACGGGGTGATCTTTTAGGCTAAAAATCTTAAGACCCCCCCTTCCTTTTCATATACTTGCTATTTACACTTAGTCACTCAACACAGACCAATATATCTGTACCCTTGTAATCATTAAGGATTCGTACTAGTTCTCACGTGTTATAATAAGATTCTACGACTTTTATATTTTATTTGTTTATTTGATCACCTAGCCTAATTACATAATCCACATAGTCTAAAGTTTGGATGGGACCCACAGTTGTGGACCTCGAAGAGTGCCTCACACCTTCTCTTTGAGGTAATTTGATCCCTTACCTGTTCTTTGGTGGCGTTGACTAGTCAAACAAATTTATTTGCAAACAGGTTCCCTAACACACCTTAAAAAATCTTTAGGTGGTGACTCTTCTATTTTAATACCTCATTTAAAAGAATTGTCACACGTCGAAACCCGCTTTCGTGAGAAAACGGGGTGCGACAAATATATCATTACTTATGTCTTTCGGTGTTTAAATTGTCTCTTACCATAATGAACTTGACTTATGTGGATTACTTTCTTTGTTACACGCACATCCCTTCCCCTATTCACCTTTATTTGTTTAAATCTGTTATGACATGCACATCCCTTCCCCATTCACCTTTATTTGCTATAACCACTCTTCATATCTTTTCATCTTGTCTAAGACTGCCATATCATGCCTTTCTTATCCCTACTTCCTTACCTGCTTTATTACATTCCCACATATATTTTCATGAACTAAACTGACTTCTTCCTTTTATATTTCTTCTCTATTCTTTCCATGTTTACTTTTGTTATCTTATTTACTGCTTTTATATATTCTATCATGCAAATACTTGGCAACACGTTATTATCTCTGCATGCTCCATATCATACTCCACTCGTGCCAATTATCAACAAAGTGACGCTTGATGAGTGTCCGCGCTCTTCTGAAATTACCCTTTTAAATCTGAAAGGCTTATTTGTGGTAGACTAATCGATCAACGGTGAAATCGACGGTCCCGTGCCTTTCCCTCTCAAGTTGTCCACTTGGGAGTACTAGTCTAGTCCATTCTACAAACCCTACTCCAACTTGAAATGTACATGCATCATGCTAAACCTAGTACGTGTTGAAGCGTTATTAACGTAACAACTCGCTAAGATAAACCTTGTCCGAAGTCCAACGGGATTTCCACAATCCCAATGGACACTATCATATTATGTGCATTACTTGGAGAAAAATATGCCAATATGTTGATCGTTATTGCGTCAGTAGTCAAATCTGGAGAGGGAAAGGGCTAACTTTTATTTGTTTGCAGAAAATGAAGCACGAAGTCCCCGGGTTCGGTGTGGTCCAAAACATCCCACCGTTGCTACTTGACTGGTGGAAAGACCTTGCACCTTGTAACAAGAATCATGTGAGAAGAGTATTGGGTAATCTGCCATCCTTGCTAAACATTCGACCGAACAAAGCATTGATTGAGGCCGCCACCATGTTCTGGGACGAGAAAAGAGTCCTATTTAGATTTAGCAATATAGAAATGACTCCTCTCCGAGAAGAAATAGGAGGCTACACTAAGTTGCCATGGGATAGTCCAGGATTACTAGTACCAGAAAATCACACCCCCCGTGATTTTCTATAGATGTTGGGTTTTAAGAAAAAAGACGAGTTGCTCTGTTTAACGAAGTCATATATCCCTTTTGAATTTCTATACGAGCGTTATGGGCATAGAAAGTCATATCGTCTTCATCATGATGAACTTGACATTACTTCCTTGGGTTGGACTCACCACTGGGTTTATGTGTTCATCATCTGCTTCTTGCGGTTTTTTATATTTCCAATGAAAGGGGGAATGATTCATACTCGCTTAGCCATGGTCGCAAGGGCCTTAATGGAAGGCATCGAGGGACAAACTTATACCATCATCCCTATGATCTTAGCTGAGATGTACTGTGCTCTAGATCGGTGCAAGCATGGGATTTGGGCCCTTTGAGGGTTGTAATCTGTTACTACAAGTCTGGCTGTTGGAAAACTTTCAGAAGGGAGAGTATCATCAAGAGCTTCTACGACGGCCGTTGAATGACTACATATCTTACCATCACCCAAAGAAAATGATGTTTATCCCAGACAGGTTTGCACATCCTGGAAATGCTGTAAGTTGGGTGCAATTCTTCAGCAATCTGATGGACGAGCAGGTACATTGGATGTTTGAGTGGTTTCCTAGCAGTGAGTTCATCATCAGGTCAAGAGGGATTGCTCATCTGGTACTGATCGGGTTGCAAGGCATCTATACTTATGCTCCTATAAGGGCAATGGGACAAGTGGGGAGAAAATAGGTCATACCTCGAGTTTCCAACATGGTCCAGTACAAGGCAGATTTCAAAGGAGACGTCATTCCATTCAAGTTCAAGGCACAACACATGTGACCAAACGATCATATTATGAAAAGAGAAACCATTGAGCTAGACATGTATCATGCCGGTAATGTGTACTACTATGTATCATAGTTGGAGGACAATATAGCGGGAGATGTCAAGCCAAGAATCAATTTGAAGGACAGGATCGTAGATGACGCTGCTAAGGCATAGGTTAAGTATATAAGTTTACGCAAAAGGGTTTTTGAATCTGAAGCTAAACATCTGGAACAACACAAAGTGAACATGAAGGCGATAAAGGAGTGGAAAGAGATTGCTACTAAGTCAACAAAGAGTTTGGAATACTTGGAACAAGGATTGATGGAGCTTGAGGGAAAGATGAGAAAGAGACTCGCAGATTGTCAAGGCACGGATGGCAGTGAAGGAGGGCATATAGTAAAGGCTTACTTACTGCTGGATATGCGTGATCTAGGGAACCTTATTGATGGGGTCAAAAGAGCCAAGCACGGAGAAGATCCTTCAGGGACCAATTAGACTAGGAAATAATGTTCTTTACTGTTTTCTAGCTTAGTTTTAGATTTCGATTGTAATAAGGCTAAATGCCATTAGTAATTTTTATTATTGTCGATTTAGTGAAGGTTTGACTCATTTTTACATTAGTGAAATGACACAAATGTTGGCATCAATTTTCTCCAAGTCTATGTGTAGCTTAGGCCTACCTCGGGCACAATGAGGTCCCCAAACTAGGACGCGAATTATTGCATGACATTGTGAAACATGTTTTAATATTGAGAACACTCTTTTAATATTCCTTACTAACTTGGTTAAATTTTGTTTTGTCTTTTCTTTTGATTATTCCCATTCCCAAAGGTTAGTTCGTGCATACTGGCATCATCAGCATATCATACTAGATCCAGAGGTCCTACACCTCCTCCTCAACCAAGCGATCCTAGAGGCAAAAGCAAAGAAAGGGAAAATGGATGATTTGAGTGGTATCAGGAAAGACAATGCCACCATGGTGGAAAACGTTGAAACTTCAGATGGCCGAAGTACTCTGGCACAAAATGAGTTGGTTTTGCGTCTCAAAGAAAAAATCCTAGAACTACAAGGCGAGCTTGAGCAGGTCCAAAATTTGGCAAACCGCTCCCTCACTCTCAATGTCCCCACATTAACCAGCAAAATCTGGCTACCCAGAACCAAACACCACCGCAAAATACACAAAACCAAAACCCACCACCAAATCCTCCTGCACCATACCAGTATCCCGCACCTCCCCAGAACCTTAGCCCGCCACTAGTACCAACCCCTTAACAACGCCACCACCATCTAACTCAATACCTACAAACCATTACTTATCACACTCTCCAGAATGCACCACAACCTACTCCCAATCCCCAAAAATCAACCAATGATAACCCTTATACCCAAGTTCCTGGAGTTTATCATAGCAATACGATATACGTGGAAACTTTACCCCACACCCCGTAGCAAGTCCTATACATACGCGAATCGACTGAGAAGGACCTGCTCATTAAAAGGGAGAATACCTAGAGACTGCTACCCATACCTAGAAGCACACACTTCAAAGGTTAGACAACCATTTCTTTCAAGGCGGAGGAATTCTGTATAGAAGGACTCCTGACTTGGGATTACTACGGTGTGTCGATGCCAAGGAAGCATCCATATTGCTCGAGGAAATACATGCCGGAACCTACAGATTGCATATGTATGGTTTCAGATTAGCCAAGAAGATACTAAGAGCAGGGTACTTCTAGATGACTATGGAAACAGACTGCATCAAGCATGTTCAGAAGTGTCACCAATGCCAGATACATGCTGACATGATACGAGTACCACCTAATGAACTCAACGCAACAAGTTCACCCTTCCCTTTCTCCGCTTGGGGTATGGATGTCATCGGCCCAATCAAACCCGCTTCTTGCAACGGTAATAGGTTCAATTTGGTGTCCATAGAGTACTTCACAAAATGGGTTGAAGCTGCATCTTATAAAGCTATCACAAAGAAGATCATAGCGGATTTTGTACGGGACCGCATTGTTTGTCGATTTAGAGTACTAGAGTCAATAATTACTGACAATGCCGCCAATCACGACATCAATTTGATGAAATCCATGTGTGAAACATTCAAGATCAAGCATAGGAACTCCACGGCATACAGATCGCAAATGAACGAAGCCGTAAAAGCCGCCAACAAGAACATTAAGAAGATATTGAGGAAAATGGTGGACAATTACAAACAATGGCACAAGAAGCTGCCATTTGCTTTACTTGGATATATTAACACAATTTTCACATCAAATGGGGAAACTCCCTACCTACTGGTTTATGGTACTGAAGTCGTTATTCCCACCGAAGTAGAAATTCCTTCCTTAAGAATAATACAAGAAGCTGAGCTCGGTGGTGCGGAATGAGCCGGTATGAACAATTAACTCTCATTTATGGGAAAATAATGATGTAGTATGTCACGGTCAACTCTACTAGAATAGAATGGAAAGAGCTTTCAACAAAAAAGCCAGGTCAAGAATTTTCACACCGGGGCAATTGGTGATAAAGCGAATCTTCCCGCACCAGGATGAAGCCAAGGGGAAGTTCTCACCCAACTATCAAGGTCCTTACGAGGTTCACCAGGTATTAACCGGAGGAGCACTTATACTTGCAGAAATGGACAGAGAGATTTGTCCAAAATCTATCAATTCAGACGCAGTCAAGAGATACTATGTTTAAGATTGTTTGCATTTTCTATTTGATGTAACTGAAATATGCTTGACTTGATTCCCGTTTAAGAGGGGATACGTAGGCAACCCTGTGGGTTCGATCACATCATTATAAAATCTTCATTTCCCCCATGATCAGAAACTGGGGCAAGATTTCGAGTTTGTCCGATTTCATCACAGTTGGAACAACCAAGGAATGTGTTATCAGAAGTATGCATTTAAACTGGGGCAGAATTTCAAGGAGCACCCTCAAAATTCTAAAGCAATGAGGTTGCAATATCTCTAAATGCGTCACAATCACCAGTTCATCTAAAGATCTCGTGCATTTTTCAAACAACTACATTTCTATAAATAACTTGTCAAATGCATGCATGTTTTCGAAAAATTTGTTTTTATGGAAGCCAAATGTTACCTAGGGTGGCTCAAGAAGGGCCCCAAGACAGGAGTAAAGGCGAATCAAGGAATCAAGAGAACGAACCAACTGTCCCCCCAAAAACTCACAATTTTTTTGTGAATTCAGGCACAATGAACATATTAGTAATAGTCGCAAAAATACATACACGTAGCAAAATCGCTATCTTCATAACGACAAGTTTCCAAACACAAACACATCAAGCTAAGAAATATTTTACTCTCTCGCAGCTATTAATTGCTTTTCTTGCATAGGGCCAAGCACTGCCCTCATCATCGCATAAGGCTAAACTGCCTTTCTTTGCATGAGAATAAGCATTATCTCCGCTCCTTGCATAGGGCTAGGCACTGCCCTCACCTTGCATAAAGCTAAGAACTGCCTTCTTTGCCAGAGACTAAGAATTGTCTCCATTACTTGCATGAGGCTAAACATTTCCTCCATTATTGTATAAGGCTAATCATAGCCTTTTTTTGCTAGAGAATAAGCACCGTCTCCATTCCTTGCATGAGACTAAACATTTCCTCCATTATTGTATAAGGCTAAGCATTGCCTTTCCCTGCCATAGACTAAGAATTGTCTCCTTTCCTTGCATGAGACTAAGCATTGTCTCCACTCTTTGCATAGGTATAAACACTGCCCTCACAATTGCATAAGGCTAAACATTGACTCTCCTTGCATGAGACTAAGCATTGTCTCCACTCCTTGCATAGGGCTAGGCACTGCCCTTACCTTGCATAAGGCTAAAACACTGCCTTCCTTTGAGTCTAAGCATTGTCTCCATTACTGTATAAGTCTAAAAAACATTGCCTCTCTTTACATGAGACTAAACATTGTCTTCGCTACACTGCATAAGGCTAAGCACTATCCCCTTTCTTCGCATAAGGGCTAAGCACTTCCCTCATCTCATACAAGACTAAGCCTTGTCTTGACTCGTCCTCGCATATGACTAAGCATCACCTGTTTCCTCCATCAAACGATCAATATCGTCATATATTTGTATTTCATGGGCTGAAACATTTCCATATTTTCTAAAGGTGTCATAGTCCAAACCATCCTCATAGCCTAAAGGCACCATTCCATGGCCTGAGGATCTTTCTAAACTGCACATCATTATTCAAAGGCATCATAGTCCAGAGGCACTATCCTCATGGCCCGAGGACACCATTTCATGGTCTATGAATCCCTTATCATACACTTCATGGCCCAGGACGTCATGGTCTAAGGACATCATCCTCATCATCCAAAGATAACATTCATGGTCTAAAGGGAATTTGCATCATGTTTAAATTTTACCCATATATATTTGCATGCACTGTGTTTTAAGTTTTGCAGGTAATTCGGGAGGTAACCGTTCTACAAACGGGAGTAATCTTCGCTCCGATTTCCATTCACAATGTTCACATCCTTCGATTACCTTTAAACGTAACTGATGATCCGTAATTGATTACTTTTTGTATGGCTGTTCGAATATCTATCTCATATACCCGTAACATCCAAATTCGCATTCATGACTCCACATAAATTCATTCGTTAATTACGATAATATCATATCCAAAGGAACCTTTTGAAACATGTGACCGCTCTTATAACAACTCCATCAACTTCGTTCGTCGTTGGATCCAGAACTACACACGACCTGAATCCCGTAAAACCAGGGATATGTAGGCAACTCAAGAACCAGGGTTTAACCTCCATTTTTAAAAAAATACATCATTCCTCACTCACTTCAGACAAAATTGGTCTTCATTTTCTTTACTCGACAACTCTTTCTTCATTCCCGGGTAAAGAGGGACAACTGTTGATACCTAATTTTGTCCTCACATTTTTCTAAATAGTATATATATTTTTAAAATGTCATTTTGCATCACTAATTAATTTACAAAATTTATACAAATATTTTTTTATAATTTTTCCATGATGTTTAGAGCTTTAAAATTAATTTTCTTGCATTTTTATTACTTAAATATTTATTAATTACCCATTTAAATTATTTTGTGATGTCCACATGTGTATTTAATAATATTTTTAATTTATTTTATATAATTATATTTGTATTTTTGGCTATTTAGGTAATTATGCAATAATAGCCCATATTCAGGTATAATTACGTTTATATTACATTATTTGTGCCAAAATAGCATTTTATATTTTTAATAATGTTAAGTTATTATTTTCAATCATTTTATTGAAAAAATAATATTTTTATTATTTATTAATTACTTTTATAATTTGTTTTGATAAATTTTGTGTTTTAAAACTATGGCCCAGTTTTAAGTAATTTTTGGACCAAATTTGGTCCAATTCCTTAGCCTAATAGATCCGTATCCCAAACCAAATGACCCTTTAATAGACTCGGTCGGTACCCATTTTTTATGACCCGCCCCGTTCATTTTTAAATCCTGGTTGTTGATCTCTCAAGATCAACGACCCTCGTTCACTCTTCATCTTTAATTAACCAAACCCACCCAAAACCCTATCATATCTATAAGAACGCCACCCCAAAATACTCTCTCCTCCTCTCCTCTCCTCTCAAACCTTAGCAGCCGCCTCTCTTATTCTGTCCAAACTCCGACCACAACATGGAATCACTCCACGATTCTCTTTCCATTTATGCTGTGTAGCGTTGTTTTTTACACGATTTTGGTATCACATAGTACTCACCTATATTTGGCAAGTGCCAGGATCCGAATCAAGAGAATCAAGCTCCATTTTATTTAGATCCAGACGATATTCGTCTGTATACACTCATTACCAGGCTATATGCGTCCGATTCAGTGAGATCTCTGACTATTTGTGTTGTCCCTTCTTGAACTAGGGTTTAGCCGATTGTTTCTCCAAAATTGATTTTGAATTGATTTTTCATGCTTTATTTCCTTATTTGGGTTTGATTTAATATGTTTCCTTGTTTGAATGTTTGATTTTGGCTACTATATAAATCCCTCCCGATTTCCCTTTTGAACAAACTTCATTACTACTATTACTCTCACTATTCTCTTCATTTACTCATTACTTATTCTGATACACTCGAATATTTTCTAAAATCGTTGAACTCTTGGCCGACTGAAAGTCAAGGCCATAATATTGTTAAAACGACCTCCTCCGGTGCAAGCACTGCTCAGAGCCCTTCTCAAGGCTCTAGTGAACTATGAAGCATCGAGGATTTGGGGTTCTCTTTCAATTGTTGTTACTGAATCACTACCAATATTCTAAACTCCTCACTCTTTGCTCGTTTAACTTTGCTACTGGTTAGTGTCCTTGACTCTTACAATTTTAACTATTTCCTTTGTTTTGTCCATGACATGTGCGTTCTATGTGCCAATGTTGTTTAGACTTTTGTAAGCATGATTCAATTTTCCTTGCTATTCATGGATCCATAATAGTGTATTCTTTACTGCCATTATATTGTTTTAACAATCCTCTGCAGTTCCATGTTCTTTATTAGTTGAATTCAGTAGCCTTCAGTATATGTAATATGCTTTCATTATGGGAATGGATTCCAGTTTTTTGAAGTGCTCCTAGACTAATGCTTGTTCCCTACCTTGTCATGTATTTCTAGGTCAGTGTTTCAGACCTTGTGGAGTCATTCTTGCCCAACATGATAAATCTCTGGGGCTGTACTAATTAGCTAAAGCATGTTTCCATGCCATTTAAGTTCTAGTGTATGTTTGATTTGTTAATCTTATGAATTAAGAATTGCTTCTATGGCAAACTTCTATGTTAGTTTCTCTTATGCCTAGGTAATTGCTATGAAAGACTATGCTCACCTGCCCTATTCCTCTTAAGTGATACATATTCTCATGAGTTTTGGCATTTTTGTGGCCTATTGTAGACCATGCTAATAGGTTGCAGTACTGTTAGGCTCCCATGTTAGAAATCCTCATGTGAAATTTCATATCCCTCTGACTATAATTATTTTGAATAAGGCTCACTTGTTTAAAGACTCTTCTGACTAATTTTGGTTGATATCTTGTGCTAAACTTGATTTCTTGAGACCTAGATTGTGTGTGTTTACCATGTTAACTCAATAGATTTGCTTCTTGATAACTAGGGATTTTAACCTACTATTTACTCTCTGTTGCTTAGGTTTTGGGACAAAAATGCATTAAGGTATTCCTGAAAACTAGCTCAAGGTGTTTACTTGCAGGTTTTGGATCAAAATGAGGCAAAGAGGCTAAAACAAACTAAAAAAGGAGCCAATTTTTGCTCAAGACATGAACTCAACAGAAGCGCTGACAGCGCCACTTTTGCGCTGTAGTGTAGGCCTTTCCGCTGAGGCGGAATACTGAGGGCGGCCACAGAACTAGGTTCAGAGAGTTGGATTTTTGACTCAATTGGGGCCGCTGACAGCGTCACAAATGCACGGCCGTGAAACCATTGGCGCGGCCGTTGCGGAAATTCCGCTGAGAATGGTAATCAAGGTTCAGAGTGTTCGCAATTTGGGCCAAGCACAAGAACGCGGTCAGCGCTCAGATTGCACGGCCGTGCTATTTTCTACCACTGAGACGATCTGAATTCTGCTGGGAGCGGAAACAAAGTTTAGAGAGGTAGTCAAATTTTGAAGAAGCACGGTCCGCGCTCGTAATTGAGCGGCCGCGTACGTCAATCCGCTGGGGTGCCTGCTTTTTCGCTGACAGCGGAACCTCCATAGGGGCATTTTTGTCCAGTAATTTCGGCTGTGTATAAATAGCTCTTTTTCACATTTTTAGGTCATCTTATGTTTTGTAGAGCTCGTGAACAACAACCTTTTTCCCTTTTGAGTAATTTTAGAGTAGCTTTAGCTCATAATCTTAGAATTGATCTTTGTATTTTACATTTCTGGCTATAAGTTCATCTACTATTTTGATTTCTACCTTGAATATGAGTAGCTAGACCTATTAGCTAGGGTTGTGACCCAACCCTAGTGTGGGTATCTAATAGGTCTCTAATTTTAGGGCTTACTTGTTATTGGGTTAGTGATATTTAGCTCGTTTCATGCTTTATCTATTGAATTAGTGGTTGCAAACCCTGATGCATGCCTTTTTGACTAAGGTTATTCTTGAGAAATATGACCCAAGTCTAGGTGAAATAGGCTAACTAGGAATTGTGGAGAATTCAAGATATTGATAGCCCCAATTAACAGGTAAAACCTAGAGATAATAATACCCGACTTGAGCCAATTTCACTTGCACTATAGAAACACCCAATTAGGCTTGAGAAAGCCAATTCGAGCAAAGTCACCCAAACTACCGAGAGGTATAGTGTGAGTAATAGAGTGTGAGGTTATATCACAAACCCAGGTACAATAAGTTTGTCCTAATTTGTAGATCCCGTTAGGTACTCGCCTAGGTGTAAGTCGCTTTCGTAGTGCCTTTTATAACTGAAGAAAACCCTTACAAAAATATCATACTTAGATTATTCTTAGTAACTATTAGCAATACACTTAGTATAGAATCAAACCAAACTATGATTAGAAGTGTAATTAAAGACAAGATACATAGCTAATTCGAATAGGAATCCAACTCCCATATTCTAACTCCTTGTGGATTTCGATCCCGATCCTATCGAGTAAAAACAACATCAACCCATCCTTTCCATTATATAGTGGTATAGGTAGGAGCCGATCACTTTTTGGTGCCGTTGACGGGGAGTTAAACGGTGTTGGATATCTATTTGATTAGTTGTGTAGATTGTTTTTCTTTCCTTCTATTTTACTAACTTGTGTGTTTAATCGCTTTAGGTACAAATGGCTGATCCTCTCAGCAATGTTATACCAGGAAAGGAGGTAGATTATAACGGGGATGATGAGGTGCATCTAGTACCTCAAGCTTAAAAAGAGGCCGTCAGGCCAATGAAAATGTCCCAGACCCTCTCCCACCTCCTCCAAGAGCAGCTCCTCAAGTGCTTCCAAATGAGGGATATGCTAGTGCGATTGTCCCACCCTGAATCCAGGCGGGCAATTTCCAAATTACGAATGTGATGTTGACATTATTGGAGTAGTGAGAGTATTTCATGGGTGCTCCCCATCAGAATGCTTATAAACACTTAAAGGGATTTGTGGATACCTGTTGGGGAAGCAAACAGACAAACGTGTCAGATGATGCTTTGAGGCTCAGACTGTTCCCTTTTTCTGTTAAGAGGGAAAGCATTGGATTGTCTAGACAAACTTCCCAACCATTCCATCTCTACGTGGGATGAGTTGGCGGACAAGTTCATTGCCAAGTTTTTCTCGCCCTGACACATGATAGCTTTGAGGGATGAAATATTAGCATTCAAATAGGAACCAAATGAACCCCTCCATAAGATTTGGGAGAGATACAGAACGATGGTCAAGGAATGCCCCAATAATGACATGACAGAATCTATGATCCAACAAACATTTTACCGGAGCATAAACACGACCAATCAATGTGTGGTGAACCAATTGGCTGGGGGAAATTTCATGAAGTTGTCTTATGATGAAGCCTATGATATTCTTGATGAAATGGCTGACACTTCTTCAGCGTGGCAAAGTCGGGCAAACGTTCCTCAAGGTGACCCGAATGTGATCAATCTTCATAAGGAACTCCAAGACCATGGACAAGCCATTGCTGAGTTAACAACAACTATGAACCAACTTGCCAAAGCACAGCTTCAGAAAATCCAAGGACCAAAGCAAGTACATGCAATGGAAGGGGTCAATCTAATGGTCAACAGGAGAAGACAACATGGCCACCAAATGCAAGGAAACAATGATCAAAGTGAGCAAGGTATGAGTGGATACAACAATGATGATTCATATGATGACCAGAGTGAGGATATGACATATGAAAACAACTACCAAGGGCAGCGGAGCAATGCTCCAAACCAACAATAGAGATCTCAAGGGAATAATCATACTTGGAAAAATCAAGGGAAAGGAAACTAGAACAACAACAACTCAAGCAATTGGGGGAATAATAATCAGAATTGGGGTGGCAACAATAATTGGAACGACAATAAAAACAAAAATTGGGGTGGAAATGGAAATCGGGGGCCGGGATTTCAGAGGCCCCCAATGTATCAACAACCCAACAATCCTCCTCTGTATCAATCTCAGGGACAAAGTTCGTCAAGCAATGATATGGGTCGGATCGAGAATATGTTCAACAAATGATGGAGAGGACTGCCGAGTTTGATGCTCAAATTGCCTCCCACAATACCTCCATCCGCAATCTTGAAGTCCAAGTGGGGCAAATATCACAAGCATTGAACACTCGCCCTAAGAGGTCACTACCTAGTGACACGGTAGTAAACTCAAAGGGAGGGAAAAATAACAGTACCGGACATGCAATGGCGGTGACCACAAGGAGTGGTCGAGGTGGTGAATCAAGTACCTCCAAGCAAAAGAGAGTTGTGTGTAATAGTGATGAAAGACAAAATGATGATGTTCCTATATCGATTGAGCAAGTGAATGAAGAAAAAATGAATGGTGAAGTGAGGATTGATATCAATGACAATGAGGAGGAATCACAAAATGACGTGAACCCGTATAGGGAACACGTGATAGGCATTCCAGAGCCGGTGGTGCCAAAAGCCAAGGCACCTTTTCCTAGGCCTCCTCTTCCTTATCCTAAAATATTAGAAAAGTAGAAGAGTGAAAATCAATTCAAGAAGTTCATAGAAATGATGAAAAGTTTGTCTATCAACGTGCCATTAGTTGAGGCCCTTGAGAAAATGCCGGGATACACCAAGTTTATGAAAGACTTTGTGACAAAAAAGAGATCCATGGAATGCGAGACCATCAAAATGAACCACCAAGTTAGTGCCATTGTGCACTCAATGGCTCCCAAACTAGAATATCCCGGTGCATTTACTATCCCTTGTACCATTGGAAGTGCGTATTTTGCAAAGGCATTATGTGATTTGGGTGCTAGTATCAATTTGATGCCTTACTTTGTCTTCAAAACTTTGGGTATTGGTCAACCACGAGCAACTTCAATGAGACTACAAATGGCGGATAGGACTATGAAGCGACCTCTTGGTATTTTTGATGATGTTCTTGTGAGAGTTTAAAAGTTTATCTTGCCTGCTGATTTTGTGATCCTCGGTTGCGAGGTGGACTACGAGGTACCTATAATCTTGGGAAGGCCGTTCCTAGCAACATGGAAGGCCTTGGTTGATGTTGAAGTCGGTGACCTCACCTTCCGGGTGGGCGATGAAAAGGTTGTCTTCCACGTGTGCAAGTCAATGAGGCAAACAAATAGTACCGAGGTTTGCCCTTTCGTGTATTTAGTGACGAAAGTGATAATTGATGATACAAGCTCAATGATCAATGTGGAAGATCCCATGGAAGCGGTCTTGTTGAACCATGAGGATGATGTGACCGATGGCTTGGTTGAGTGTACTAATGTATCACAAGGTATGGGATCCTATTCTTATGGACCCGTAAGCTCTCCTTGGATTTGGAAAATTGAAAGATTCCACTGACAAAGCCCTCGATCGAGGAGCCACCAACCTTGGAGTTAAGCCTCTCCCATCACACCTCAGGTATGAATTCTTGGGCCCTTCTTCACATTACTTGTTATTCTTTCATCTTGCTTAACCCAAGTGCAGGTAAACTCAACTCTTGAAGTGCTCTAAAGGAGAAAGAAAGCAATTGAATGGACCTTAGCTGATATTCGGGGCATAAGCCCCACCTTTTGCATGCATAAAATTATTCTTGAAGATGATGCAAAACTTCCCATAGAACATCAACGGAGGTTGAATGAGGCAATGCAAGAGGTGGCCAAAAAGGAAATCATCAAATGGCTTGATGCATGGGTTATCTATCCAATCTCAGACAGTGCTTGGACTTCACCGGTGCAGTGTGTTCCGAAAAAGGGGGGTATGACCGTGGTGAAACATGAAAAGAATGAGTTGATCCCTACTCAGACTGTGACTAGTTGGAGGGTATGTATGGACTACAGGAAGCTGAACAAGGTGACCCGAAAGGATCACTTTCCATCGCCATTTCTGGACCAGATGTTAGACAGACTTGCTAGGCGGGCCTTCTATTGTTTCTTGGATGGGTACAGGTTACAATCAGATTCTTATAGCCCCAGAATATCAAGAGAAAACTACCTTCACTTGCCCATACGGGACCTTTGCATTCTCTAGGATGCCGTTCAGATTGTGCAATGCACCTGATACATTTCAACGGTGCATGATGGCCATATTCACGAACATGGTTGAGGACTTCCTCGAAGTCTTTATGGACGACTTTAGTTTGGTTGGAGACTTATTTAAAGAATGTTTTCAAAATCTTGATAAGGTTCTAGCCCGGTGTGAAGAAACTAATCTTGTGTTGAATAGGGAGAAATGCCATTTTATGGTCGAGGAGGGTATAGTCCTCGGCCATAAGATCTCAAAAGATGGCATTGAAGTGGAAAAGTCTAAAATAGAAGTCATCTCAATGTTACCTCCTCTGACTTCCGTCAAGGGAGTTAGAAGTTTCCTTGGGAATGTGGGGTTCTACCGGCAGTTCATTAAAGACTTTCCAAAGTGGTGAATCCCCTATGCAAGCTATTAGAGAAGGATGCAAGGTTTGATTTCAATGAAGAATGAATTAAGGCCTTTGAGCTCTTGAAGTATAAATTAACAACCATTCCAATCATTACCGCACCAAATTGGAGCTCACCCTTTGAGCTTATGTACGACGCAAGTGATGTTGCGGTAGGAGCGGTCTTGGGGCAACGGGTGACCAAAATATTTCATCCGGTGTATTATGCAAGCAAAATAATGAACGATGCCTAGGTTAATTATACAGTGACAAAGAAGGAATTGTTGGCAATTGTGTTTGCAATGGATTAATTTAGGCCTTATCTCATGGGCACCAAAGTGATTTGTTCACACCGATCACGCGGCGCTCCGGTATTTGATGACAAAGAAGGACTCCAAAGCTGGACTCATGAGATGGGTCTTGTTGCTTCAAGAATTTGACCTCGAGATTATTGACCGGAAAGGTAGTGAAAATCAGGTTGTAGATCATTTGTCCCGGCTAGAAGATTAAGGGAGACCAAAAGATGGTATTGAAATCAATGATAATTTCTCGGATGAGCAACTCCTCTCGGTCTCCATAAATGATATGCCTTGGTTTGCGGATATTGCCAATTTTCTTGTTACCGGCATTTTCCCGTGTGAGCTCTCTTCTAACCAAAGGAAGAAGCTCAAACGGGACAGTTTGGACTATTATTGGGAGAAGCCCTACTTGTCTAAAATTTGCAATGATGGAGTGATTCGCAGGTGTGTCAAAGAGGAGGAGAAAATGAGCATTCTTGATGCTTGTCATTCCTCTCCCTACGGTGGTCATCACGGTGGGGCGAGGACAACTTCCAAAGTTCTGAGTTGTGGTTTTTATTGGCCAACTTTGTATAGAGATGCTAGTGAGCTTGTGAAGAGATGTGATGAGTGTCAGAGAGCAGGAGAAATATCAAAGAAAGATGAAATGCCCCTCACAACTATTCTTGAAGTTGACATATTTGATATGTGGGGAATAGACTTCATGGGCCCTTTTGGTAGTTCGTGTGGCAATACTTACATTCTTGTGGCGGTTGATTATGTTTCAAAGTGGGTTGAGGCCGTGACTTTACCCAACAATGAAGCCCGGAGTGCAGTAGATTTTCTCAAGAAGAACATTTTCACACGGTTTGGGACGCCTCGGGAAATTATAAGTGATGGGGGGTCCCATTTATCTAATAGGGCATTTGATACTTTGCTTGCTAAATATGGTATCAATCACAAGGTCTCTACTCCTTACCATCCTCAAGCTAGTGGGCAAGTGGAGGTTTCAAATAGGGAAATCAAAAGCATCTTGTCCAAGACTGTGAATGCCAAAAGAACGGATTGGTCAAGGAAGCTAGATGATGCGCTATGGGCTTATCGGATTGCATTTAAGACTCCGATCAGTATGTCTCCGTACCGGTTGGTGCATGGTAAAGCGTGTCACTTGTCGGTTGAATTGGAAAAAAATTATTATGGGCCTTGAAGAGGTTAAATCTTGAGTGGGACATTGCATCAAATCTCCGGGTTGAACATCTCAATGAGCTTGACGAATTTCGGTTTCATGCCTATTCAAGCTCATCATTGTAAAAGGAGAAGATGAAATACCTACATGATAAATATGCCAAGAACAAGGAATTCAAAGAGGGTGATTTGGTCCTTCTCTTCAACTCTCGGTTGCGTCTCTTTCCAGGCAAGCTAAAATCCAAATGGAGTGGTTCCTTCGAGGTAGTGCATATAACACCTTTTGGTGCCCTTGACTTAAAGAACAAAAATGGTGAAATCTTCTGGGTGAATGGGCATCGTGTGAAGCATTACTTGGGAAAGTTTGAAGATAGATACGTGGTGGATTTGATAAAGTTCAATTGATGATGGTAACCTGCATCGTGCCGCGACGTTAAATCAGGCGATTCTTGGGAGGCAACCCAAGTGATTTTTCTTTATTTTTTATTTTTCTTCTTAGATTAGGTTTTTTTGAACTAACTGGTTGTGAGATTTGTGTAGGAATTGTTTGATGCAGTGCAGGACACATTCTGTAAAAAATTGGCTAAGCATGCACAGAACCGCTGCCGCGCTCCAAATTGTGCGATCAACGGTGGCAATTACGCGGGGGCGAATTAGTTCAGCGGACGCAGACTTGTTAAACTCAAAAATTCAACTCTTTGAAGTTTGTTCCGCGCCGGCGTCCGCGTTCAAAATTCCGCTAACAGCGGCGACATTTTGTGACCGCGACCACGACCCTTTTTCCGCTGTCAGCGGTGGAGTTACATCATCAGTGATTCAACTTGTGAAAAGCGTGGTCAGCGGTAAAACTCCGGTGCCGCACCAGGTAAGGCGGTGTGGGGCCTAGGGTTTAATATAAATAGAGATGCCCTCATCATTTGACACTTTTCTCACTCTACCATTTCACAGCCCCCTTTCACTGTTCATCATACTCCTCTTGTGCATCTAAATTCCATCTCATCTAACAAGTTTACTTCCTACATCAAATCTAGCTACGATATGTTCATTCTTTTAATTTTATTTGTAATTTTTCCTATTTTTTGTTCTTATTTTTATTTTATTTTAGCTTTTCTTTCTCATTAGGGTTATCATGGACCTAAAATCAATATCATGCTTAACTAGTGAAATAAATGAGTGGGTTAGTGTTTTTTAATGCCCAATGGGATTTTGGGTATTTAATTTTGCTTGATAATTGCCAAATTTTTTGAGATATATAAACCCTAGTTCATGAATTGTTGGTCAGGACCCGTTTTTTTCAAATTCCGTTGTCGCGGCCCAAATTCCGCGATCAACGAATTGCTGCCTTGAAAAAGTTTTTGAATCATAACCTTGCCCGACATCGGTTGAATTTCCACTGTCATCAGTCAACTCCACGGTCGCGGTTGTTTTTTCGCGGACAACAGAACATGGATTCATAGAGTTTTCACAATAATTCTACGGCCGCGTACGTTTTTCTGTTATCAGCGGTGGAACTTACACGGTCGCACCCAATTTTCCACGGTTAGAGGTGAGTATATTCAGAGGATGGGTAGTCTGATCCCCAACATTCAGTGCCCGTGGCCCATTTTCAGCTATCAGCGGTGGGCTGTCCGCTGCAGCGGTTCTTTTTCCGTTGACAGTAGTTCTGTTGTTTAACTTCTGTAACCTATATCTGTTTACATCTAATGCTTTACTGATTACCAAATGCTAAGGAGCTTTCGTTGATTATGTTTGCAGACAATGGTTCGATCTAGAGGTGGCCAAGATAAATAACCCGGAATGGGAGAGTCCTCTCGGGGACGGGGAAGAGGAAAACAACCAGTAGCACCCCTATCCTCGAGAAGGATAATTGGCAACAAGCAAACTCTCCGGAGGCCCACTCCAGACCCCTCTGATTCTAGCGAATATGTTCCCTCTCAGGAAATTTCGAAAGGGGAATCTGGCCCAGCTCAAGAGGAGGCACAATCCCAACCTTGCCGTCTTATTAATGAGTCCACCTTTGTATCCGACTCTTCAGATAGCTTGGGACTCAATGATACTCCACCTCCTCCGGCCCCCAGTACAACATCTCCATCCACCACACCTGCCATAAAGTTATATTGTGATGGTGATGCACAATATGATGGTAGGGGTGGTGATACTCAGACAGGAGGGTTGGTGAGGTCCCGGAATCCGGCTGTATGGCAAGACCGGTTCGTGAGAGAAAAAGCTTATCACAAATTTAGAGAGTTGTGGCCTATGATGTCACTCACATTGGAGAGAGCTTTCATTGAGAGGGATATTCTACCCCACAACCCAAACGTAAAAAGGCAATTCAACGAGAGGGTGGGGTGGAAGTTCTTCACTAGCAGCTTACCAGAGGCCAATGAATTTGTGGTCAAGGATTTCTATGCCAATGTCGCCCACATCAAACATGGAACATATCTGACTAAAGTACGAAACAAGAAGGTTCTATTCAATGTCCAAGCTCTCAATGATTATGATGTGTTCAACGATGAAGATGAGACCCAATATCTGGAGAAAGTGGAGCTGGATGAGTTAGCTCGTCCTTGGCTAGCTTCTGTGATTGCTATTCCTGGGACTACTCTAGAGTGGTTGACAGCAGAGGTTCCTATCTTGAGGAATACTTTGAGTTTCGAGGCAAAGGGTTGGGCCATATTTGTATGCAACATGATAGACCCCACCACTCATGACAGTGACATGCCTCTTTCCCGTGCTCTTATTGTGGGGGAGATTATGGCGGGGTTCCAGATCAATGTCAGGAATATCATGGTAAGGATGATCAACAAGACGATAAAAAAGAATGAGCATTCATATCCCTTCCTAAACTTCCTTACTATGTACTTCTAGGACCAGGGAGTAGAGGGAAGGGATTATGACACCCAGGTGAAGCCAAAGTTGCCCTTTTCCTGGTATAGTTTGAAAGGCCCGGACAACCCCAAGGCCAAGAGCAAAGCCACCGCTCCCACAGGTTTAGATCCATCTACTACTGAGGGGTCCTCTGCTGCCATGCCACAGCCTCCCACCAGACCATATACCTCTATTCCTACCTCAGTTCCTTCCTTTTCAACATACCCTCAGACTGCTGTGAGGGTAAATCAGACATTGGTAGGTATCAACAATTGGCAACAGGTAGCTTCAGCAAAGCTAATTACTCTATCCATTACCATAGCAGCCCCAGCCCAGATCCAGTTACCTATATCATTGGAGGAAACTTTGAAGAGCTTAGTTGACAACCAAAAGAAGATCTTGGAGTCCATGGGCGCACATGAGAAGTAAATCAAGTCCTTGGGTAAGGCGGTGAAGAAGATGAAGAAGAGACAGGATGAGCTGAAGAAGGAAATGGCCAAGCTCACTACAGCGGGTGATATCCCCCTTGATCTACTCATAGGAGTGCCTGCCTCTACAGCTCAGCCAGTGCAGCCATCGCAGATGCCAGAGAAGGAGGTTACCAGTGCGCCAGTGAGGAGGGGGTGATCCCCCAGACAGAGGATATGGAGATCCAGTTGAGGAGCCCGAGGGAGATGCATCAGCCTAGCCCCAGGATCCTGCCATTAACCCACCTAGTGACCCAGCTCCTACACAGACAGAGGCATCTTAGGGAGTTCTCTTTTACTCTCTACCCTTCCCCTACTCTATTTTTGCATTTAGTATTGAGGACAATGCTAATTTTTATTTGGGGGGGGGATTTTTATTTGGGGGGGGGGGGGTGGCCTCATTTGATGATTTGGATATTTTGATGATTTTTGGTTTGTAATAACTCTCAATAATATTTTCCTTTTCTTTATTTGCTATTCCTAGTACTTTAGTTCCGCACTTTTTTATCTTTGGTATGTATATAAAGTTTCTTTTTCATGTATATATTCATTCCCCTTTTATGTATATTCGTCTTAATCCCCTATTGTACATATTTATTTTTACTTTCCGCATTTTGCTTTATAACTTCTTTTATAATTCTCCTTTATAGTTTAGCTTCTTATTTCCTTTAGTAGCTTCTTTTTGAACTTATAACTTCTTTTTACTTTTTCGTGCTCAATAAGCCTTTGGTTTTCTTAATGCCACGGTTCTTTCGAAGGGTGGAATTTGTGTGAACCGGGTGTCTCTTCCCTACGATGGATGGCGTGACGACCTTCTTAAGGGATTGGGTCTGTTTTTCTTTTTGTTTTTGTTTTTCTTTTATTTGGTAGTAAGGAATAAATGTCACTAAAGTAAGCTTCACTTGGCACCAACATACTTACCTTTGACCTCATGGTTAAAGACAAGTTGTAGACGAGACTAGCTCTAGTTGTGACCCTTAGAATCTTGAGTTGTCTAAAACTATCATCAAGTGGTGTTTGTAGCCATGTGAGTTTTCAATATAAGCTAATGTTGTTGTGGGCCCTCGAATCTATTATCTTTAACAAACCTGTGCTTGAGAGGTGAGATTTTGAATTGCAATCCCAAGTGTCGTGCCAACAAGTCTAGAACTTGCCCCAAATATTTTTCTAGGCGAAATTCTAGGTGTAGCTCGACTTGAGAAGTGATTATAGTCTCTCCTTGGTCCCATTTGAATTTGAAGACTTCCATAGCCTACCATTAAATATCCTTAGTCAACCCCTTTGAGCCTAAGCCTTTTCGTTCAATAACCGCATTACAAGCCTTCATCCGTTCTATAATGACCCTCTCTTGGAACCCAATCTTTCCTGAGCATTTATGATGAACAATAGTCAAAAACATAAGTTTGGGGAAGATCCAAATAAATGCAAAGTGATGAAAGGTTCAAAGAACAAAAGGAATTGATGAAAAGGAAAGGCAAGAAAAAGGATGAAAAGCCAAAAAGAAACATATCAAAAAGAAAAGTAAAGGTTGAAAGGATTCAATGAAACAATGTTGAAAGTCTTGGAATAATGAGAAAAGGAGAAAAATGAGCGTGAAATAGAAGAAAGAGCGACAATGTGTCTCTCTAAGTCCCCCAAGGAAGGAGAAAATGACTCAAAGAGTCAAGAGAACATGAGCCAAATTGTAAAAATGGAGTGCTTAAGGAAAAATGATACAATCATAGTTCATTATGTCCGAATTTGATCCAAAAAGCCTTCATTACATTCCGTTGAGGCCCTATAGGATCTCAAGTTGAGTGAGCTTACAATAGTGGTAATTTACATGAGGGCCAAGCCTATGGTACTTGGAGCCGGACTTGTGGCATTCTTTTGAGAGTGATGAGCGCACTTCTTGATAATCCCGCCTTTGAGCGTACATTCTATAAGGTGAGATGAGCTCATGGAAAGTAGAGGAGAAAGAGTCTGGGATCCACAGTGACCTACGTGAGAGAGCGAATCTCTTTAATGAATTGAGTTAACTCTTGAAGCTTTTGTGTCACATTAGATCTATGGAATTCAGAAAGTCATTGCATAATGTTCTCAATAATGCATTTGTGTCGAGGGTAATTGTTAGTCCCAATTGAAGCTTGATGAAGTTACTTTTGAACAGCTAAAATTCTACTTTCTTTTTCTTGTGGAGGTGGGAATTACCTTGTTTGCTTGAGGACAAGCAAAAACTTAAGTTTGGGTGATTTGATAATTAGGGATTTTAACCTACTATTTACTCTCTGTTAGTTATAGGATAACACTTGATAGCTTGCGGTGTCTTTTAACCCGTGGGTGATATTAAGGCTATGCCTAAGCCGACACCTTTTATATTTGAGCAACCATCAGTGAATAGGGTCCATAGGCCAGGATTAGCATCGTTAAAAAGTTGTAACTCTTTCTCTACTTCAGGAACAATGTTATTACTAAAGTCAACAACAAAATCAGCTAGTATTTGATACTTAATTGCAGTCCTAGGCTGATAGATTATCTCATGCTCACTTAATTCTATGGCCCACTTGGCTAATCTCCCTAACAATTCTTGTTTATGCAGAATATTTCTTAAAGGATATGAAGTCACGNTCTCTTACCAGTACTGCACTTACAACAATTTCTGAGGCAGTCAGGTAGATGTACAATCTTTCCCCTTCTTTTGGCTTTGAAAGCAGTGGTGGTTTCGATAGATAAATCTTCAGATTCTTGAGGGCTTGTTGACATTCTTCAGTCCATTTGAACTGATTTTGCTTTTTGAGAACTGAGAAGAATTTAAAACCTTTTTTGGAAGACTTAGAAATAAATCTTCCCAAAGCTTCTATTCTCCCTGTTAGTATGTGAACTTCCTTTTTATTTGTTAAAATATCAGGTATTTCTTCAATAACTTTAATTTGAGCGGGATTTACCTCTATTCCTCTGTTCGACACAAGGAAACCCAAAAATTTACCTGATTGCACTCCAAAAGCGCATTTCTCTGGATTTAGCTTCATATTATACATGCGTAAAATATCAAAAGTAGTAGAGAGATGCTGGAAATGGTCTTCTGCTTGTGTTGATTTTACTAACATATCATCAATATAGACTTCCATCGTCTTTCCAAGATGTTCTTGGAACATTTTAGTCACTAACCTTTTATAAGTGGCTCCAGCATTTTTCAAGCCAAAAGGCATAACTTTATAACAGTAAGTCTCTCTGTTTGTAATGAAGAAGGTTTTTCCTCATCTGAGGGATTCATTTTAATCTGATTAGAACCAGAATATGCATCTAAGAAGCTTAATAATTCATGACCTGTTTGGCATCAATCATTTGATCTATATGTGGCAATGGGAATGAATCTTTGGGGCATGATTTATTTAAATCAGTATAATCTACGCATACTCTCCATTTGCCATTCTTTTTAGGTACTACCACGATGTTCGCTAGCCAGTTAGCGTACGTTACCTCTCGTATCGAACCGATCTTCAAGAGTTTCTGTACCTCTTCGTCGATCACTTGGTTCTTGAATGGTCCTTGCTTTCTTTTCTTCTGCTTAACAGGTACGAATGATAGATCTTCATTTAGTTTATGAGTCATCACTTCTGGTGGGATGCCTGTCATATCTGAGTGGGACCACACAAAGCAGTCTGCGTTAGCCTTTAAATAATTAATTAACTTACCTCTTCGACCGGGGCCCAGCCACGTGCCTATATACACTTTCTGTTCAGGATTTTGTTCAGATAATGGAACATCTTCGAGCTCCTCCGTAGTTATTTTGATGTGCTCATCTTCCTCCGGTTCATGAATGATGTCCGGTCTGGAATCTGCATCTGTGTGGTCTAATGCACCTTCCGTGGTAACTTGATTCACCTTCTCGTAAGTATTTTCTTTCGTACCTGTTTCAACAATAATCCCTTCCATACCTATTTGGGTAGTAATTTCTTCCATGCCTGTTTGGGCGGTGTTACTCGCTTGGGAGATTCCCTTATCTCGTAATTCTTCCACCTCTATTTTCTTGTTGTAGTGTACCATAGAGTTTATATTTCTTGCGGTCTGATGATCGCCTCTAATTTGCTGAATTCCCCATTCAGAGGGGAATTTAATTACCTGATGCAACGTGGAGGGTATTGCTTTCATGTCGTGGATCCATGGCCTTCCCACGATTACATTATAAGCCATGTCAGTATCGATGACTTGGAACTTGGTACTTTTGATCACCCCCTCC
>ML420767.1:0-24391 GCA_005239525.1 Nicotiana knightiana | reverse complement strand
ATATATATATATATATATATATATATATATATATATATGTGTGTGTGTGTGTGTGTGTGTGTGTGTGTGTGTGCGCGCGCGCGCTTTGGTGAGGGGCGTTGATGTCAGGCACCCGTACAGTGCCGAGTGATTTTGAGTGTGTGTCATGAGGTGGGTATTTAAGACAGACCACTTGAGTATGTTGAGCGTGAGAGCATCTGGGAATACCACCGTGAAATCATTCATTTGATATACATACTTGGCATGTAGGCATAGAGATGTATCATTCCTCATGCTAGTTGTAGCTGACATGTTCTTATCATCATTGGGCTTTAATTGTTATTCTTGAAAGTATGCCTAAATTCCTGTAATATGGACGAGTTGATTATGATAATTCCTTTTAGTTGCTTATTATTATTGTCATCATTATATTTGTGTTGCAATTTATATTAGTTTCTGACTGTCTTCTTTTGAGCTCGTCACTGCTTTCAGCCCAATGTTAGTTCTGTTACTTATTAAGTACATGGGGTTGGTTGTACTCATACTACACTTTGCACTTCGTGTGCAGATCCAGGTATATCTGGACGTGGTGATGGCTAGATCCATGCTAGTACATGTACTTGGAGACTTCAAGGTAGTTGCTATGACATCCACAGACTTTAACTCTCTTTTCTTTTATTTTCTTCATTATTGTTCTGACAATTGTACTAAGGATTTAGTTTATATTTTGATACTCAATAGTACTATGTACTCATTGACACTAGATTTAGAAAATTATTGTAGTAGCTTTGTCATTATTTTTATCAGAGAATTATGATATTGTTGCTGTTAAGTTTTATTAAACTATATATGTTCAAATACATAGTTATTTATATGATTGTTGGCTTGCCTAGCAAATAGCGTTTGGTGTTGTCATAATTCCGATGGGAGTTGGGTCGTGAAAATTTAACTAGGTAAAAATAATGTAAGAAAATTATAGATAAGTTATAAATAAGTTATATACTATATAATTAGTTGTATAAAATTTATTTTTAGTTTATATATTGTTGTAGATATATTAAATTTATATCAAATTTGTACAAAATTTACTTTTTGTTTGTATGTTGTTGTGCCATACAAATTTATCTTCGTCGAGTATCTATTGTTGTTGTTGATATTAGTGCTACATCGATGAAGGTGTAGGCGTTGAACAATTTACTTAAATTTCGAGTTTCACGGAGGTGTGCCTTCAGGACTCAATATTCAACTCTCCACTTTGGGGTGGAGAGAGACAACAACGAATGGAGAAAGAAAAGAGGATAAAAAAATGATATAACTGAATCTCCTAATTTTTAAAGTACTAATATCCCATATCAGTAGAGGTCATAATTCGCAAGTGAGTGAGGAAAAATGGCAAAATCGTCAGCGGCCAAAGACGCTCAAGCACTTCTCCACTCTCTCTATTCTGCTTACGCTTCAACTTCAATTGATCTCAAGATCATTGATATATATATGCAGTTTGCAATATTCACCACTATAATTTAGGTTGGGTACATGGATATTGTTGGGTCCTTTTCATTCAATTCTTTTCTCGTTGGGATACTCTCTTGTATTGGCACAACAGTCCTTGTTGTTTGTCTCCGAATCCAAGAATAAACAAAGAAAAAAAAAGGAATTCAAGGATTTGCCACCAGAACGTGCTTATGGATTTTGTTTTCTGCAATTTAGTGCTTTATTTGGTGATCATGAATTTTCTTGGACTTGTTGATGTTCCTAATATCGAGAGAATGTTGCTTACCCAAATATACTTGCCTGTAAGGATGCTGTTAAGGCAATGAATGAGGGACTTCCCAACACTTTAGCCAAAAAAAATAAAAGGATTGGAGAGAGGCGACAGATAATACGGATAGAAGAGAGGAGAGAAAAAAGGAAAAGATTGTAACGGAATTCTCTAATTTAAGGCACTAATAATGGATAATATATTAATTGTAAGCAAATTAAACTACAGTTGGGGTAATACACAATTTTAGGATAATTTTAATAAATAAGTTTCAAATATTATATAAAAAGAAAAAAATCCTCCCAAAAAATAATCGATTCATAACGGTACGATTATTATTTTTTACACATGTATAATTTTATTATTGTTTTCTAAAACGAGATAACATAAAACCATCTTCATCGCTTAGAATATATAAATTGTATTTTTTTCTTTTTGGTCAAAAGGATAGACTTATATAAATAAAAAGTTAAACATTACATTACTACAGGGAGCTAAAGTGTCTCGCAGGCATGGAAGTTACTAAACTATTACATATCGTAGGTATTACAAGCACCCTTGCATGGGGTGCATTACTAGGCAAAATATTACTATTATTACTACTAGAGGAGGGAGATACAACAGAGGTCGTTTGGGGGGTAGGATTGGGGAAAATTTAGTTAGATTTTTTAATGAGCCTCCGGTGCATTTTTCCAGCTAGATCTTCCTGGGAGAGAGTACTGACAAAAGGTGGTGGCTCTGCAAAAGAAAGACAGCTACTGTTATCTGCATGCATGGCTCCATATTTAGCGAGACTATCAACTATACTATTTTGCTCCTTGTAAACATGGTGGATAGAAAGCTTACCCAGATGCTGAAGCAATAACCTGCAGTCGTAGAGAATGTTAGTATAATGCAGAGTAGGATTATTTATCATACCAATACTGTCGTGGGCATCTGTTTCGACAAGGAGCGGTGTCAGCCGATGACGCACAACCAACTTCAATCCCATGAGTAATGCCAGGAGTTTTGTGTAGACTGGCGGCTGGGTATGATTTACCTGCAAAATCCATGACCCAGTATTCCTGTATATTGCGAAAAACTCCACCTATACCATAAGTGTTTGTAGCGGCAGAATTTATGAAACACAACATACAAATTCCATTTGCATTTCGGAAATGTAATTTATAAATTGCATTTGTAAAGTACAATTTATAAATTGCCAACATAAATCTCAAATTATTTATGCTAGAATAGTACATTTTAATGCTAAGAATGAAACTTAATATAAACCAGCTAAATTAATGGGTAAAGCTAGAAATATCTCTCTATTTCTTTTTTGAGGTACTTTTGTCTACCAAAAAGTAAAAACCTAACAATTGACCATTCTTGTTACATTTAGTGAATTTTACAAAATAGTGTAAAGTTTACTCATCTTCCGTTGTGACACATATGTGTTTTGCATATTTTAAAAATACTATAAAAATGACTACAATTTTCCCCCTAAAATGTGCCTTTTTGGTTTAAACATTTCACTAATGAGTAATCTTTACGAGAATTTAGAAATATACAACATGCATATACGAAATGTGATTTGTACACGTTCTAAGTTACTGAGATAATGGATAGTTTGGAAAACGCCGTTAGCTTCATAAATAAAGAAATTTAGAAATGTAATGAACATTTGTATCGCAATTAAATGCAACATTATAAATCGTATTATAAAATAATAAAGGAAGAAGAATATTGCAGAGAAAAGTAGAGAGAGAGAATTCTTATTGATTGGGATGAATTACAATGAAATATAACTTTTTATTTATAGGTGAAAAGTGACTTAGACACCAAGTAACAAACCCTAAGATCTCTAAAAAATATAGACATTCACCTTAAATAGAATTTTATTCATAACACTCTCCCTTGAATGTCTATTCAACAGATAATGTGTCTCGTTAAACCTTAACTAAAACAAAATTCAGTGGGAAAAAAATTCTAGTGAATAAAAAAGAGTACACATATCTAACAATACGCCTTTTGGTTGCCTCGTTAAAAACTTTTCAAGAAAAACTCAGTGGGACAAAACCTTGTAAGTGAAAAAGAGTACAACACATATTAACTCCCCCTGATGAGAGCATCAATTCACATCCTTGAGCCTTCGCATCCCGATCTTGTACACTAGCTTCTTGAAGGTTGACATTAATAAAGATTTGGTGTCACTTGAATGAATATGCTGCACCTTGAAATCTTAATTCTTGTATATATATATATATATGTATATATATAATGTCGTGGAATAGCCTTTTCAATATCTCCATAGAGGAAAAAATTCTCGCTATCACATTAGCATGCTTATAGGTATAGCAAGATACATATGTGCACAAATTGCAAGAAGGATGTAGTACTTCATGACCAAGAATTCTATATTTTAAGCAATTAAAATCCTTCAGGGATTGTCATATAAGTTAAGTCATATAAGCCATATGAATGGACTTTAGATGCATATCAAGTTTTTATGTCATGCTAGAAATAAGATAGATAAAAGTGATTGCACACCATTAACTTTACACTTTCAAGTGTTTGTACTACATGTCCAAAGCTACATGTCTTTCATATGAAATTAATTCTATTTGAATTGTGTCTCTTCTATTTGGCTAATACTTTTGTGTCTGTATTCAACATAATTGAGGTCCTCATCTATACTTAGCGTTATCATAGATGTCGACGACGAACATTTTATATCGATTCCAATTTTTTTTTCATAAAGACATAACATAGAGATCTCTTCATTCATATTTTCAGGTACTTGAACCTCTCGTGAGATTTTATGAAGTGTTATGTTATGTGATCTTCTCGATCACTTGCCTTCTTATTATGATCATTTTGATCATTTACTCATCTTCTTTATCAAGAATTTTATTTGAAACCGATTTGTCTATATGCTTTAAGTGTACCATAGATTTTATCCTTCTACGACTTATTTTAATAAGAGCATTTGCAGTAAGAATATAGTTACTTTCTTTGGGTCAGCAAATGCGTCTGGCATGCTTTGTATTGCAGATGAGTTATCCTTTTATAAACTTCAAGTTCATATTATCTTCAAGAATCTAGAGGTACAAATGATAATTCATTCCACGTAACTTTTTCTCAAATGTTTATTAAACTAACTTTCTTCCTCAATTTTGGGAACCTATCTTTCTGCATTATGGTGTTAATCAAAATATACACAGCACATCAATAATAATAATAATAATAATAATAAGATAAAATTATTTGGTTCCTGACCCTGAACCACTTGTGAGGGGAGAATGTAATATACTTTCGTGTATAACATATATCAAACTGATATAAATAACTTTGTTCTCATAAGCAATAGTTTAGTTATTAAGTGGATGCAGTCAATAAATCGTTTTGCTAAATCAGTTGTGATGTAGCCAACTTATCAAGATGAACTGTCTTGAATAGAAAATCTGAAAATTATGCTCTAAATTAAATTATTGAGCAAGTTACCTCGCAAACACCAGGTTGCGGGTTAATAATAATCGCACATGTAACCATCTCATAGATGCATCATATGTGGTATACATGATAGGTGAATGTGCCCATTTTCACCTTTGATATGTCCAGCATTCATGGGATCCAATCCCAATTTTTAGTTGGTTTATTAATTAACGAGAACAAGCAACATAAGAGAATTCGTAAAGAACTTTCTAGTTATTTAATATTTACCCATGTTAATTCTCTTTCATTTTTGCACGTCATACTTAAATTGATATGGCTAAACCAATTATGCCAACTGAATAAATTATTAATATTGATAAAGTTCAGGTTTACACCATTACGTGCAATTATCAATAAACTCCAAGTTTATTATGATATGAGTTTTTATATCAATAAACATCCACTTTATTGTGGCTTTTTTTTTTGTTTGTGTAGTACAAACTAGAGAATAAAGCGAGTGGCTTTTCACATACATATTACTCCGCTACAAGTTGTAGTGATATAAGATATTAAATCTTTCCTTTATTTATAGTCTAAGTATAACCAATCGCTTTCCCGATTACTTTAGAAATTCAATAAGTTTCTTTGAAACTTACTATGGCACTTTAACTTATTGGTAATCAATTGTATTTCTCCAAAATAGTATAATTGGCTCTTCCAGAGTTCTCAATTAATTTTATACTATCAGATATTCATCAACATTCATATGGTGAATATATATATTTCAAAAAGAAAGTTATACCATTATGGTCGTGGTCAAAATTATATACAAGATCTGTCTCTTGTATTACTGTTGTCTTTTAATAATAACATTTGCCAAAATATTTTGGCGTACAATAGGTATGTGACCAATGGCCATTTGTGTCATAATAATAGCATTATTTTCTTATTTCATCTCAAACCTTCTTCTAGAGGTGAGTGTGGTATATTCACTACCACTAGCATGTTCATATTCTTCCAAGAATAAATATGTATTTATAAATCACATGTTATCACATTCACATCATGAATGGACCATAATTATCAATATGTGGTTTATAAAATCTCATATCAAATCGATAACAAATATTATTTTCACAGAGTGAAGGATTATTGAGAATCCTTATTATTATCATTACCACAATGATGGCGATTATAATTTCGTCCATTACCACGTCCACATTCATTGATACCTTCATGGTAATAATTTTGTCTTCTTTCATACTTATCACATATTGCTATCACATTCCCTTAAGGAGAATGAGAATGAAGCAAATTCAATGGGACAGGTTTCCACTTCTTTGCCCACAATCATACATGAATTTGATCATAGTAAGGCATAGAATTTTACCATTTCGGGTGGTTATAATTTCTTGCAAATTCTATTAGAGTTATAATAAAAGTTTATTGTCTTTGCTTGTATTTAAAATCAAATTATAGAATTTAAAGAATTTAAAAGAGAAAAATAAAGTAAAATACTTACCTTAAATCCAGAATTTAATCATGAAGGGAGTTCATGGAACAATTGACAATCATTATGCTCAATCTCAAAGTTTCTACTCAAAAGGTTAAAGTCTCGTGCCGATAACCTATTATAAAATAATAATAGAAGAAGAAGAATATTACAGAGAAAAGTAGGGTGAGAGAATTCTTATTGATTGAGATGAATTACAATGGAATATAACTCTCTATTAATAGGGAAAATGTAAACTTATTATAAAATAATAAAAGAAGAAGAAGAATATTGCAGAGAAAAGTGTTTACTTTGAAAATAGTAATTACAATTATATTAGATTATGTGGTTCTAAAAATATGTGATCTATTTTAACACCGATTATTTAGGCAGTAGATGCTGAGTATGAAGCGGGAAAAATGAAATAAGCGTGAAAAGAACTAGATTAAGCAAATAAGGCTCCAAAGAGGCCAGTCTCGAGGACGGTCGGGCAGGCCTCGAGGTCGAGCTCGAGAAGCTTGGCTAAGGGCTATCGATGATAGTACAACAGTGTTGAAGGCCTTAAGGTTGGCCTATTTATGATCAATAACAAGCAGTAAATGGAGAATAACTCAAGAACACAATAAATGAGAAGCAATAATTTAATGAGACAATAGTAGAGAAGGTTTTTTGTTAGAGAGCAAAGAATGTTCTTGTATTTCTTGTATTCAATATCATCCATCTTACAAAATAACAAGGGTCATGTAATGACATGGCCGGTCGTTCCGAGAGTAATAGCTTCATTTCCCCGTTTCTGCTTCATATATGTGGTTCAGCTTCATTATGTTGTGTTAGATTGGTCGGCTTGGGTTCAGAGCGATTATTGGAGAGACCTGAGACACCTAGTCTCCTAACTTGGTTCAATAGTTTGAAGAGTCAACCGGAAGTTGACTTATTGGTAAACGACCTCGAAATGTAGATTTTATGGTTTGGATATCTTCGTTAGGTGATTTGGGACTTAGGAGTATGTTCGGAATGTGGTTTTGATGTCCGATGTAGAATTAGGCTTGAATTAGCGAAATTAAGTTTTTGGCGATTTCCGATCGGTAGTGGAAAATAGGCTATCGGGGTCGGAATGGAATTCCGGAAGTTCGAGAAGGTTTGTAGTATCATTTTGGACGTGTGTGCAAATTTTCAGGATAATCGGACGTGTTTTGGGTAGTTTCAGCATCATAGATGATTATCGGAAGTTTTAGGATTCTTAGGCTTGAATCATGAGCTGAATTGGTGTTTCGATATCATTTTGGGTGTTTCGAGGGTTCAACTAAGTCCAGGTGATCATTTATGACTTGTTGGTACTTTTGGTTGAGGCCATGAGAGGCTCGGAGTGTTTTTGGATAGTCATCGGAAGGTTAAAGTTGGGGATTTGCAGCAGAAAAACTGCTGGTGGAATGTTTCTGGTATGACCGCACCTGCGGAAGGGTGGCCGCAGGTGCGGATTTTTGGCAGGTTGAAGGAGGTTGCAAGTGCGGGACTTGGGTTGCACTTACGGAGTCGCAAGTGCGAAGAAGAAGTCACAAGTTCGGAAAATGGTACTTTAAGTTGGATGCGCAGGTGCGCACCTGGGACCGCAGGTGCGAGCAATTGGCCGCAGGTGCGGAAATCCCTGGGCAGATCATATAAAAAGGGTCCTTAGAAAATTTTGGTCTTTCTTTCACCATTTTCATCTGGGATTGAGCTTTGAGAGAGGGTTTTGAAGGAGGAAATCAAGAAGACTTTGTTGAGGTAAGATATCTGAACCTAAAACTCGTTTCTATGTGATTTTTGGACTGATTTAGGGTGAAATCTATGGGAAAACTAGTGTGTAAATTGGGGGTTAGGGCTTGGATAATTGGAGACTTTAATTGAGTAATTGAGGCGTCATTTGTGGTTGGATTTTGATACATTTTATATGTAAATACTCGGGAAAGAATGAGGATTTTTGTGATGTAAATTTTATCGGATTCCGAGACGTGGGCCCGGGGGCCGGGTTGGGCCAATTTCAGGATTTTTGGGTAATTTTGATAAATTTCGAATGGGTTTCGTTCCTTGGCATATAATAATGATATGAATCTAATTTTTGGTAGATTCGGAGCATTCGGAGGCCGAGTCTAGAGGCAAGGGCACTGTGGTCTAGGATTTTAGTCGGTTTTGAGGTAAGTAATGACTGTAAATCTTGTCCTGAGGGTATGAAACCCCAGACTTCCTATTTTCTCACTATTTTTGGAGTGGCGCACATGCTGGATGATGAGTGTGTGGTGTGCACTGATTTGGTGATTTGGACTTGGTCCTTCCCGTGGCAACTATTGAGTTGCGTATTTACTTTTAAATCATATGTTATATCGTGTTTTCAGACTATTGTTATATTTGGGTTGTAAGCCATGTTTGGGACCTTGTGCCGACCTGTTTAGACCCTTGGGGGATTTTACTTCTATTCCTCACCGTGTTGACTTATGATCTACATTCAGTCATATTATGTTTAACTGATTTCGAAACTTAGTCTTATATACACTATTTTGTGATATAAAATAATGTTTTTTGGTCGAGTACCCTGTTTTACTGACAGCCCGAGTGGCTTTTTGAAAGTTTCTGACTGAGTGAAACCGAGGGCCTGATTGTCAGGATATGATATGCCACGAGGTGGCTTGATATTAGCGCTTGGGCTGAAGGAGCCCCTCCGAAGTCTGTACACACCCCCGGTGAGCGTAGGTACCTACTGAGTGCGAGTGTCGAGTGCCGACTGACGAGTGATTGGGAGGTATGAGTGACTGTGAGGTTGCCCGATGGGCTGATTATGAGTGACTGTGAGGTTGCCCGAGAGGCGGATTATGAGTGACCGTGAGGTATGCCCGAGGGGCTGATTTTGAGTGATGTTACGCTCGAGAGGCAGTTTCCTATTCATGTTTTTGCCCGAGTGGCTACGTATGATTTACTTCATTTTTACACTAAACTTCTTGAACATTTTTCTGAAATTGTTGGAAATTACACTTTTCAAAGGATTTTTATTGAAAGTGGCTTTTTAAGCGTGATGATTTAACATATTCACTATTGGAAAAAAGACGGTGTTTATTGTGAAATGATGATTTGACTTTATGTGTTTCTTACTGCTCAAACCTGATTTATTTTCATTACTACTGAGTTGGCGTACTCACATTACTCCCTGCACCTTGTGTGCATATCTAGGTGCTAGGGCAGAGTGAGTTGTGTTTCTGTTCCAAGGACTTCTCGGAGATTTTGCGAGGTAGCTGCACGCGTCCGCAATCCTGCTCCCTCTCCTGCTTACTGTTATAGAGTTTATTTTCCAGAGTTTTGTATTTTCTGTAGATGCTCATGACCAGTGACTCCGGGATTTTAGGGGTTGTATTTAACTTCGATGTAGCTGTATCTGTTTAAAAATGATTAAATGAAACCTTTATAGATTATCAGTTTAATAATGATATAAATGAAGGATGCTTTACGTTTTGAGTTTTAATTTGGCTGGCTTAGTCCCACGATAGGCGCCATCACAACTAGTTTAGATCTGGGGTCGTGACAGGTCCCCTTTATATAAAGGGGGGGGGGGGTCCCAACATAGTACATGTATAATTAATATAAAGAGAGGTGGCTGGTACAGCCAATTAATGCCACGATACGGGTTTGTACTATTTTGTGTACTTTGTCAGCTTTAATCACGTGCTTTTTTGGAGTTTCCACCTTCTCCTGTCGACCCTTGATTTGCACTGCCTCGAGGTTGAGGACCCTTGACGTGCCCCTCGACACCGAGCTCGGACCTTCGAACCTTCGTCTTCACCGAGGAGGCCGTAAAATTGGGCTCCCCGATTTTAGCCATATACAGATAGTCCTCGCATTTCTTAGAATGAAGGGATAAGAAATTGTTTGACCTTTCTCCCCTTCGACACTCCTATTATGACGTCAGCCTGCTCAGAGCATTAAATGAAGCGACGCGAAAAGCTGTGCAGGGGTCGCTGTCAACACAATTCTCGAGAGGCCCATGAACTGTCACAGGTTTGATTTTCCCGCTTCAAGCTTACCCAAAGGGCCCCTATAAATACTACAATCACTTTCCCTTCCATAATTTTGCATATTCTTCTTCAAACTATCATATTTCACCTGAGTGTTACCTCTTCTTATCTTCTGCCTGCTCACGTTTTTCCCATCTCCTTACTTCAAAACTCGATAACCACCATGGCAAAGACTTCAAAAACGGTTCCACAAAAGGAGGGGGCTGCTACTATATCACGCCCGTCTAAGGGAAAGTCAAAAACCCCTCCTACCATTGAACAATGCATTCCTGGCCCTTTCGACACCATTTCTGACTTTTCAATAGAAAAACCCCTTTTCTACACCGGCATCGGGCCGATGCGAGCCCATGTCCCGATATATAAGTGTAATATCAGATATTGAGAGGGTGAAACTTTACTGCAACTGGGGAGAGGCAGCCCGAGTAGATATCCCCACAGCCGACGAAAGCATAGTCACGCACAAGCCTGGCTTCCTTAGCGTTTATACATACCCTTTCACCTTAGGCCCCGTCGATTCTTCTTCCCTGCCGGTTGATCCAGTGATTCTTGATTTTTGCTGCCAATACCGAGTGACACTCGGTCAGATCTATCCTTCTTTTTGGAGGATTATATATATGTTTCGTCATATTACCAACATGGTCGAGGGAACGACCTTCACCCTTGACCATTTGATCAGATTATATAGCCCTCGAATTTTCCGTGGGGCCTTATTAAATTACACCACCGATCCACTAAGGTGTTCCTCACTTGCATCGATGAGGATAGAGACCGGGGGTGGATGAGTCGATTCGTCAGAATCAGAACTTTCGATATCATTCCTGCCGACAGAATACCATTCCTGGAGGAGTGGAATATGAAACGTAAGTACCTTCGACTCAAGCGTGCTTTCGTTGTCTCCTTCTCTTTCGACTGATTTTCTTTTCATTGTGCAGCCACTGTTTGGTTCCCGATGCAGTTCAGGACCTTCCGGGGTGGATCAAACGTTTAGACTCTGCTTTCCCATACAACAAGCATGTGTGGCGTGAGCTAGCCAAAACACGATGGCAGGCCAAGAACCATGGTACGTTCTTGTTGCTACTGCTTTTACATTCTTTGTGAGATTTTTTGCTGACGATGCCTTTTGACATAATATACTTGTGCAGGCCTTGGTGAGGGAGTGTTGATGAGGCTGCCCCCACCTGGTGAGGAAGAGGCCCCGAAGGCCACCAAAAATAGGAAAAGGAATAAAGAGGCCCCGGCGGGGTCCCCAAAATAAAAAAGGTCAAAGACTCGGAGGCCTAATACTGATGCCACGGTCTTGTCTTTGACGATCACTGAAAGACTGAGGATCTAGGAGGAGAGCGACGACGCCTGCCCTTTAGTACAAAGGGCAAAGCGAAGCACTGAGGCTTCGAGGGTTGTTGGGCGGTCTCCTGCTGAGCATGAGGCGGCCGATGCGGACCCGTCGTTTGCAGAGGAGACTCTCAAGGAGGGTTTGGCGCAGCCCCCGATACGCTCATCGGACATGGAACAGTCTGTGTTGAGGAGCTTAGGGGGCCTGCCACTGGAGCTTTCTCAGATAGGGGAGAGACCTCGATGGAGGCCGACATCGCTGGTGGATTTCATTCGGGGCCGTCATTCTCTCCAGGGGAGATATGGGATGCTCAAGTCAGGGGTGTCCCTGGTCCATAGACCTCTCATGGAGAGGAGGACGCATTCAGAGACTACTTAGAGGGGGTAGATGAGGAGACCGACGTTGATGCCCCAATTGCCCCCGAGGAAGCCGAGAGGCTCCAAAAGCAGGTGACATTTGAGAACAACGTGCTTATTTTTTTATCTTCTATTCTCGCTTTTTGATTTTCCTATTCTGAGTTGCAGGTCAAGAAGCTATACGACCAAGCCTTCTCCAAATTTCAAGATCAGTTGACTCATTGTGGAGATGAGCTTGAGAAGCTCATGGCGGGTTTGGTCGAGCTCGAGGCTTTGTGCGCTCGAAAGGGGGAGGAACTGACTAACCTTCGGGAAAGCTTGGAGAAGATACTTCTAGAGAGGTCCGATTTATCCGAGCAGGTATGCTAGTATTCACATTCTCACCTTTTAGCTGTAATGTTTTGATGCTGACTGACTTACCTTTTTCTTCTCAGATTACGCAGAAGGATGCCCTGGTGGAGCGGCTTCGAGGAGAGGTTACGGCCAAGGACGCCAAAGTCATGGATCTGGCTCGGCTGAATGATGTTGCGGCTTCGGGGAGGGAGGTGCTTCGAGGGAAGCTATCCTCAGCCCAAGATATTCTCCAAGGTGCTCAGGAGGAAGTTGCTGCACTATCTGTGGCCAAGGCCGAGGCCAGTGAATATGTCTCCTCGTACAAAAGGGATGTCGCTGCTACAAACGACCGGGAAAGGGAGATATATGAGAAGGCTGAGCTAAAGCTGACTCAGGCGGTTGCCTATGCTCGTGCGCAAGCCAAGAGGCAGGCCCTCGAGGAAGTGAGCGGTAGAGGTGTCGATCTCTATGCCGAGATCGAAGAGTACAGGGCCCTTTAGGAGGAGTTGACAATGTCGAGCACATCGGATGAGAGCTCCGAAAGCGGCTCGGACAGTGGTGAAGACATAGAGTAGTTTTTATTTCTTTTTTGTGGGATTCTTCGGGGGAACTTTTGTAAAGAGAATTTTGTAAATAGAATATTTTTCATCATATTTTGCATAATCTTAGCTTCGTAACCTTTTCCTCTCAATATGACTTTTATGCTTTGATACTTTGCTTTCTCGGGACTCGTACTTGCAATAATAGATTTCCTCGAGATCGGGCACCTTCTCGAGGTTAGATCGTCCTGTGAGCTTCGATTACTCGAACCTCCTAAGATGGTACTATTCATGCGACGTGACTGTGAAGTGACCGAGGTGGCCCCACCGGGACACTTCCCCAACTTCCATGACGACTTGTCAAAAATTAAATGGCCTTTAAGGCAGTTGGTTGGCCACCTCTCCTTCTATAAATGTTCTTGCTTCTCCTTCATTCTAACTCTTTCATTTTTGCGAAAAAACCTCAGCTTTTCTTTCTCACTCCTTTTCCATCTTTGCGAAAACGAGTTCAGCTCCTTCTTTTTTACCTTTGCTTCGAGTAACTATGGCTGCTGCTCCTGAATCCGTTCACCAAGAAGAGGGAAATTATTCCACTGCCCCTAGCCTGGCCAGTGGCATACTGCCGGCGTATGGCGAGCTGACTCGTATTGTTTTGCTATAGAAAAGGACTTTGCAGTAGAGAAACCCTACGATGCCCCAGGCCATCGAGAGCACGCCTCGAGCTTCATTCGATCGATAGAGGAAGACCACCTCGATGCCATGAGGAGAGACAATGGTTGGGGGGAAGTGTGGTGCTGCAGATACCCTCTCGAGATGAAAATATTATGACCTACGTAGAGGGATTCTTGACTGTGTACACGTACCCGTTTACACTAAGCCCCCTCGACTGACTTGTGCTCGAGTTCTGTAAAAGGTACCGAGTCACCTTGGCGCAGTTTCATCCGTACTTTTGGCAGATTGTGCTGATGATGAGGTATTTCATTGAAAGGGTTGAGCTTGAATTTACCCTCAGCCACCTCATTAGGCTATACCGGCCTCAACATTGTCGAGGCCTGATTGAGCTACGACGTCGGTCCACGAGGCCTTCCATTGCCAGTGATGACGAGGATCAAAATGGGGGATGGATGAGTCGGTTTATTCGGGTGAGGACCATCGATGTCATTCCAGCAGAGTTCCTGCCTTTTCCCGAGAAATGGAACTTTAAACGTAAGCATCATGTTGTGCCTTAGTGTCTCTTGTTCTTATTAACTTATAAGAGTGTTTCTTTTTCTCTTTTTCAGCGGTCCCGTGGATGCCTGGGGAGGTCCCCAACCTTGCGGACTGGACTCGAAAGTTGGAAGCTTCCTCGACATATGATGAGCGCAAGTGGCGTGACCTCTCGAGGGGAAGATGAGAGGCAAAGCACCACAGTATGAGTCATGTGCTATCCTTTTTAATGATTGTTTTCTTCCGTGTGTACTAACTCTGATGTCACAGGTGTTGGTGGGTTTTCTGGAATGATTCCATGTCCCTTTGAGGAGAGTGAAGTCCCGAGGGAGAACAATAGTCTAAAAAGATCCTCTATGGACAAGGACATTCGTGATGAGGCGGGGCCTTCCCGGAGGCATAAAGGAGACGTTGTTGCTGAGGAGAGCTTTATATACATCGTCCATTCTGCAGACGTCGGCTCCCCTTGTGGGAATGATTCTTTGTCTACGGCTCCAGACGGGGGCCCTCCTGATGTTGCCGTAACTACCAGACCAGGGACCTCTAATTTTGAAGAAGAGGTTCCCTGAGAGAGGAAGAGAAAGAGTCCTCCATTGTCGTCTGTTTCTTCCTACCTTCGAGGGATGCTTGGGACAAGGGGCTGCCCGGACCGATTGAGGTTTCGAGTGAGCATACCCCCATTGAGAGTGGTTTGGCTGGTGCCGAAGGGGCCAAACCGGTAGATGCATGTTCAACTTTTAAGGAGGCCTAGAGTCTATGTTCCGAGGTGAGTTTCGATTGGCCTTGATGGCTTTTTTGGCTATGAATCTTCATTCTTTGAGCCAAAGTTTTTCTTTTGTAGGTTCTTGATAAGCTCAAGACCGAGCTGCTTCGCTATGAGGTCCGATTGCAGAAAGCTTTGGGTAAGAAAAGATCTCTCAAGATTCTTTCCAATAAGAAGACAAAAGAGTTGATACATCTTCGAGTGGAGATGCATCGGATCCGAGTTTGTGAAGGCAAACTCGAGCGCCAGGTAACCCTTACCCTATAGGGGTATGTGCTTTTTTTCTCGCTTTTGGGAGCTAACGCTTTGGTACTTCAGTTGCAGGAAAAAACATAAGCGTTGGAGCGCCTTTGGGGCGAGGTCGGGAAAGTTAGGTCCGAATGTCAAGTGTTGAAAGTGCAGGTAAGCGTACATGTTGCGGCCCAAAGGAATGCTTTGGCTAAGGTTGCTGCCCTCGAGATACAACTTTGGAATGCCCGGGAAGATAGCTTGGTTCAGTCGAGCAGAATTACCAAGCTCGAGGCTGATCTTCTAAATATGAGGGCAGAGGTTGCGGACGCTCGGGCCAAAGCTGAGGTAGCTCGAGCGAAGGCCGATAAGAAGGTGGCCGTTTACTTAAAAGACGCTGCCGATGCACGGGCTGAGCTGAGAGGGGCTTTTGACAGAGAGAGGAAGGGCAATGAGTATGCCCGATGCAAGTCCCGGAGGGAGACCCTCGAGGAGATACATGCTAGGGGCTTTGAACTCTCGTAAGAGATAAGGAAGGCTGAGGCGGACGAGACTGATGCCAAATATTTCCTCTCTTGAGCTGATGCTGATACTTGAAGGCCGCCGTGGGAGCTGGTCTGAAGGGCCCTTGAGGGAGTTGGTCCCGAGAGTAGAATAGATTTTTTTTCTTTGTTTTTTGTATAAGAATCATGTGGGAGCGTTGTAAATATGTATTTGTAATATACACATATGTATATATGAAATATTCTTTGATCTGATTTGCATGTTGGTAGTTGGTCCGGAGAATTGGACTTTGAGATGAAACTCTTGGGGTTATAAATTGGCCTTGGGGCGCTTTGTGTCGGTATGACCCGCATCTAGCGACTCGGGCTCTTACGCGTATGGTCGATACGACTTTTAGTATAGCGGGGAGCTTGGGATATTATGCTTTTTTGGCCCTGAGGAACTTTAGTTAACCGTATCGAGCTTAGTCTCCGAGTCGGGTTTTGACTCGAGCTCAACAGCCCTCAGGTTTTCAAATTGGCCCTGAGGCACTTTGTGTCGGTATGACCTGTAGCTGGCGGCTCGGGCTCTTACACATAAGTCGATACGACTTTTAATGTAGCGGGTGACTCAAGCTCTTACGCTTTTTTTGTCCTGAGGCGCTTTAGTTAATCATATCAGGCTTAGTCTCTGAGTCGGGTTTTGACTCGAGCTCAACGGCCCTCAGGTTTTCAAATTGGCCCCGAGGCGCTTCGTGTCATATGACCCGTAGCTGGTGACTTGGGCTCTTACGGNACTCAAGCTCTTACGCTTTTTTTGTCCTGAGGCGCTTTAGTTAATCATATCAGGCTTAGTCTCTAAGTCGGGTTTTGACTCGAGCTCAACGGCCCTCAGGTTTTCAAATTGGCCCCGAGGCGCTTCGTGTCAGTATGACCCGTAGCTGGTGACTTGGGCTCTTACGCGTAAGGTCGATATGACAAGCTGGCGACTTGGTCTCTTACGCTTTAGGTTGGTACAACCTTTAACGTAGCGGGCGACTTGGGCTCTTACGCTTTAGGTTGGCACAACCTTTAACCGGTTATTTTCAAAGTTTTTTCGAAGTAAATGAAGGCTTTTGATTTTATGACAACAGTTGGACGTCTCCGAGTTGCGTTAGTTTGGTTGGAGCCTTATGACGGTGGTCATTTGTGTTTGGCCATAGCCTTTTAGTCCCCGAGTGAGATAGTCATGGCGTCTATATCGAGGGTATGCCTTTTGGGTCTTACTAGTTCGATATATAGCCTTGACTTTGATATGGGGTTTATGCTTGTTTTAAGGTCTTACAAATTTGTGTGTTACCTCGAAGAGGGCTTATGCTGTTAATATTGCCTCGTGGAGGGCTTCTGAGTTAGAATTTTCCTTCCCTGAGGTATTACAGCTTCGAGTTTTATAGCTTGATGAACCGACTATCGGGGATAGTCCCCGAGTCGGGATTGATGTTGCCTCGGGGAGGGCTTATAAGCTCGGAGTTACCTGCCCTGAGGTCCTACGGCTTCGCATTTTGTTGACTCGGCGGAGTGACCGTCGAGGATTTGATGTGCGAAATATTTTGATGATAGAAGGTACTTCTCTGATTACTTGGTACAAGTATACATGTTTGATGTGCGAAATGTTTTGATGATAGAAGGTACTTCTCTGATTACTTGGTAAAAGTATACATGTTTTTTCCATCGAGGGTTCGATTATTCTACACGGACACGGTTCATTCGACCGTTTGGTCTGATAAATCATTCTCCTATCGAGACCCTCTTTGGCATATTTCAGTGATCTACTGGGGGGATGCCCCTCAGTATTCGAGGTTGATCGGAGAGAAACTTGAATACTCGGTGAGTTCTCCTTAGGTAGCATATGGATGTTGCCTCGTTAAAAACCTTGCCGGTAAAACCCTTTTGGGATAAAATTCGATGTGAGGGAAAAAGAGTGCAACGCATGCTTTCAAACCTAGGCATTCGAGCTGGGGGATGCTTTGACCCCTTTCAATCGAACGCCTGCGCGCAGGTTAGCGTATAGTGTGAAAGGAAAAAGGATAAGGTCGTACCTTGGCGGTGATGACGCTTCGAGCCTCAATACGCTCTGGTTATCAGTTCCGAGGACGCGGCACGATCCTTTTTTATTCTTACGAGGATGTAGCTCATGATTGTTGCTTGGTTGTTTGCTTGTTTCTTGGCTCCTTCGATGTAGAAGGTGCCGGTGCCACATCGTGCACTGCGAACATTTTTTTTGTTGCTTGTTGCTCTCCGTATACTGTTTTTACTCCATCCTTCGTAGGGAACTTCATCATTTGGTGGAGGGTTGACGGTACCGCACTCATATTGTGGATCCATGGCCTTCCAAGCAATGCGTTGTACCTCATGTCACCTTCGATGACATGGAACTTGGTATCCTGAATTGTGCTAGCCACGTTGATCGGGAGGATGAATTCTCCTTTTATTGTTTCGCTTTCCATGTTGAATCCATTTAGGACTCGAGATGCGGGTACGATCTGGTCGAGCAACCCAAGTTGCTCTACCACCCTCGACCGAATTATGTTGGCCAAGCTACCTGGATCCACGAGCACACGCTTAATTTGAAATTTATTGAAAAGAAAAGAAATTACCAGTGCTTCATTGTGAGGTTGAGACAAGGTCGCGATGTCCTCTTCGTTGAACGAAAGGGCATCTTCAGGTATGTAGCTCCGAGTTCGCTTTTCCCTGGTGATAGATACTTTGGTCTGTTTAAAAACGGGTCCCTAAGGGACGTTGACTCCACCAATAATCATGTGGATGACATGTCGTGGATCTTCTGTTTCATTTTTCTTGTTTTCCTCTCTTTCCCGAAATTGATTTTTAGCTCGGTCGCTGAGGAATTCTCGAAGGTACCCTTTGCTGATTAGTCGAGCCACCTCTTCTCGAAGCTGTCTACAGTCTTCAGTCCTATGACCGTGGATATCGTATTATTCGCACATCAAGTTGGGGTTCCTTTGTGAGGGATCTGATAGCAAGGGTCTTGGCCACCTAGAATCCCTAATTTTGCTAATGACCGATATGATGTCTGAAACATCGATGTTGAAGTTGTACTCAGGCAGCCAGGGTGCATCTACCAGCCCTGCATGTCTATTGAATCCTGCTTTGCTCACGAGTCCCCGAGGATTCTATTAGAACGCCTATATTCCTATGAAATTAATCTATTAGAACGCACTAATATTACGATGTTTAATTAAGCACGGTGACTAGGTATATTCCTATCCTAACCACAAATCCGCTCCCCTGAAGGGTTAAGATCGCGCTCTCTTAAATTCTTCTCTAATCGNTCGAATAACAATATTCATGGCTAAACCACAACCCCAGAACAATGGGTGTTTAGCCACTCATGTTATAATCAAACAATTGCATAAGTGTTGCATAAATTGAAAATACTAGAATAAGATGAATAAAACTGAGAAATCCTTCACTTCCTAATGATTCCGTGTGTATCTTCTCTCCAAAAATGGCATACCTCCATCAAAGTTGTGTTTTTGGGTCTATTTATATGTTTTGGGACAAACCCTAAACGTGTAGGATACTTCTAGTCAAACCGGGAAACACTTAAAACCTTCAAAACTTGGACTGGGCAGGATCAGGGACCAGGCGTTACAGGCCAAACGCCTGGCCAGGTCTAGCGTTATGGGTCAAACGCCCCCCAAACGCCTGATCTTACCAGACTTTATAGCCCCAAACGCCCGACTATGACCAGGCTTTACAGCTCAAACGCCCGGCTATAGCCAGGTTCACTCCTTTTTGACTCTTGAGCGTATTTTTGACGTTTATGCATCCATTTAGCTCGGCTTCCATCTCCAATTTACCTACACATGAAATAGACTCCATTATGCNTTCTCCTTTTATTGTTTCGCTTTCCATGTTGAATCCATTTAGGACTCGAGATGCGGGTACGATCTGGTCGAGCAACCCAAGTTGCTCTACCACCCTCGACCGAATTATGTTGGCCAAGCTACCTGGATCCACGAGCACACGCTTAATTTGAAATTTATTGAAAAGAAAAGAAATTACCAGTGCTTCATTGTGAGGTTGAGACAAGGTCGCGATGTCCTCTTCGTTGAACGAAAGGGCATCTTCAGGTATGTAGCTCCGAGTTCGCTTTTCCCTGGTGATAGATACTTTGGTCTGTTTAAAAACGGGTCCCTAAGGGACGTTGACTCCACCAATAATCATGTGGATGACATGTCGTGGATCTTCTGTTTCATTTTTCTTGTTTTCCTCTCTTTCCCGAAATTGATTTTTAGCTCGGTCGCTGAGGAATTCTCGAAGGTACCCTTTGCTGATTAGTCGAGCCACCTCTTCTCGAAGCTGTCTGCAGTCTTCGGTCCTATGACCGTGGATATCGTATTATTCGCACATCAAGTTGGGGTTCCTTTGTGAGGGATCTGATAGCACGGGTCTTGGCCACCTAGAATCCCTAATTTTGCTAATGACCGATATGATGTCTGAAACATCGATGTTGAAGTTGTACTCAGGCAGCCAGGGTGCATCTACCAGCCCTGCATGTCTGTTGAATCCTGCTTTGCTCACGAGTCCCCGAGGATTCTGTCCTCAGTCCATCCTTTGGTCATTTCGAGGTACGCTACGCCTCGGGATGTTTCTCCGATGTTCTATGTACGGTTGATACCTTTCTTTGTTTGGCCTTGGCTCTCTTTCTGGAAGCCTCGATTCCTTTGTTAAGACTCTGCTAGGATACACCGAGCCCGAGGGTGCTTCCAATTGGTCGTCCTCGACCCTGATCTTCGACTGGTACCTGTTGTGCACATCCGCCCAAACTATGGCGGGGTACTCGATTAAATTCTGCTTCATCTGTTTCGAAGCTATCGAGCTTCGCTCATTCAGACCCTAAGTGAAGGCCTCCACCGCCTAATCGTCGTAGACTGGTGGTAATTTCATTCGTTCTAATTGAAAGTGGGACACGAACTCCCTTATCATTTAGTTCTCCCTTTGCTTAATTTTGAAAACATCAGATTTTCTTATAGCGACCTTGATGGCACCAACATGTGATTTTACAAAGGAGTCTGCCATCATGGCAAATGAATCTATCGAGCTCGGGGGCAGGTTATGGTACCACATCATGGCCCCTTTGGATAGTGTTTCTCTGAATTTTTTCAATAGAACAACTTCAATCTCTTCGTCTTTCAGGTCGTTTCCTTTCACAACACAAATGTAGGCAGTGATGTGCTCATTGGGGTCCGAAATTCCGCTATACTTCGGGAGGTCGGGCATTCTAAATTTCTTCGGGATAGGCATCGGAGCTGCACTTGACGAGAATGGCTTATGTACGAACTTTTTTGAGTCCACACCCTTTAAGATCGGGGGTGCGCCAGGGATCTGATCAACCCTCGAGTTGTAGGTCTCCATTTTTTTGTCGTTAGCCTCTATCTTCTTCTCGCATGATTCAATCCATTTTGCGAGGTCTTCGAGCATTTTCATAATGGCGGGGTCGGCTGCTGACCCGTTATCGTTTGATCTTTCTGGTGCCTGTTTGACTCGTTGAGCCGTTTCTGGTGGCGCTGTGCTCGGGGTTCTCTGATGGCTTTGTAGCTGAGCAATAGCCACTTGTTGTGCCTGCAACATTTCAAAAATAACATAAAGGCTAACTTCCATTTCCCTTTGAGCATGGGTTCCTTGTGCTTCACGCGGGTCTCCTTCACGAACGCCCCCGTCTGTATGAGAGCTCACATCGATATGTTAGGCGTTGCGCGAGCCTTCATCGACAAGGATTTGAACTGGTGCCACTTCAGGGTTTCGCGGTGGCACACCGGCACTTGAAGCAGTTGTGCCATTCTCTCTGTGGTCCTCAGGATCGTTGCTTTCGTGTGCGTTTACTAAGTTAGACATTTTCTGACCTGAAATCAAAGATTCTTGGACAAGAAAAATTGTGAAGAATAACTTGTGTTTTTAGCAAACCAGCACAAAAACGATTACTATTATATTTAGCCCCACGGTGGGCGCCAAACTGTTTACCTTGAAAATGGTAATTACAATTATATTAGATTATGTAGTTCTAAAAATATATGATCTATTTTAATACCGGTTATTTAGGCAGTAGATGCTGAGTACGAAGCGGGAAAAATGAAATAAGCGTGAAAAGAACTAGATTAAGCAAACCAGGCTCCGAAGAGGCCAGTCTCGAGGACAGTCGGGCAGGCCTCGAGGTCGAGCTCGAGAAGCTTGGCTAAGGGCTATCGATGATAGTACAACAATGTTGAAGGCCTTAAGGTTAGCATATTTATGATCAATAACAAGCAGTAAATGGAGAATAACTCAAGAACACAATAAATGAGAAGCAATAATTTAATGAGACAATAGTAAAGAATGTTTTTGTTAGAGAGCAGAGAATGTTCTTGTTTTTCTTGTATTCAATATCATCCATCTTACAAAATGACAATGGTCCCCTTTATATAAGAAAAGAGGGAATCCCAACATAGTAAATGTGTAATTAATATAAAGAGAGGTGGCTGGTACAACTATTTAATGCCACGGTACGGGCTTGTACTATTTTGTGTTCTTTGTCAGCTTTGATCACGTGCTTTTTGGGAGTTTTCGCCTTCTCGTGTCGACCCTTGATTTGCACTGCCTCGAGGTTGAGGACCCTCGACGCCGAGCTCGGGCCTTCAAACCTTCGTCTTCACCGAGGCGGCCGTAAAATCGGGTTAGCCGTATACAAAAAGTAGAAAAGATAATTCTTATTGATTGGGATGAGTTACAATGGAATATAACTCTCTATTTATAGAGAGAAAGTAACTTATCTATCAAGTAACAAATCATAAAATCTCTAAAAAATATATAGACAAATACCTTAAATAATTCTATTCCTAATATATCGCAATTAAATGCCTATAAATCGCCATTGTCAAATTTTACTTAAAAAACACATTCAGCCCAATTGGCAAATGCTACTTCTTTCTCATTATAAATGAGAAGAATCAAATTTGGCGTGCCCATTCAGCGGCTCAATTCATTCCGCCGGCTCTTCGCTTCATATTAAAGAATGTTTGTTCCATCCAATTTGTCCCCAATCTATTCATTTTCAGCTATAGGCCCTAGCTTTCCCTGACGGCCTCTCTCCCTTTTGTCCTGAATCCAGGTAAATATCGCGCTTTCAATCTTTTTTGCTAGTTTGCTTCTATTTTCTGTGATCTTAATTATTGGGTATGTGAAATTTCAATTCTGGTTCAACTTTTTCTTTCTGATTTCGTCATGATTACAAGAATGTTTTTTTCCCTGGGTTTTATCTCGGAAAGATGTCTGTTTTTACTGTGGATGAGAATTGTTTTTATTTGATGCCCCTGCTCTGGAATTGATGTATAGTGGCAGCAGCAGCAATAATTTGAGGAAGAAAAAATGGAGTTGAAATGCTGAGTTCTCAAGATTAATTGATAACCAGCTTAAAGGACTTTCAAGCAATTTACTTTTTAGAGTTGACAGAATTTGACTCCTTTTCTGACGGCAGAAGAAAAAATCTATTGGGTGTTGTACTTGTGCAAATAGAAAGGAATGTGAATCTGCTATTGATGGGCAAAAAGTGCTTAATTAATATGCTTGTTTGATATTAGAAGCTTAATAATGATTTATATAACAACAACAACAACAACAACAACAAACCCAGTGTAATCCTACAATTAATCTGGGAGGGTAATGTGTACGCATCTTACCCCTACCTTGAGAAGGTAGAGTAATAATGATGATATACACTTCAAAAATAATGCTGAAACATGTATCTCTTCCAAATAACTTCTAAAAAGTATCTAGTCCATAATTGGGCATTAACTTTTCTCGAGTACGGTCAATCTACAACTTATTGTTCAAATTTACGGATGATCACTTGACGCACAAAATAACTAGGGATTGCCATCTACTGATCTCTTTCCTTATTCTCGTTGTTGGCATCTCAAACAGTGTAATAATGACGCTTCAACTATGCACTACTGTGTGCAATGCTAGTGAATCTTTACCCACCACTTTGATATATGGCAGCCTTGAGAGTTACCCTATAATTCACTCTCAACTCGAATGCTGCAGTTATACTTATTAGTATTTCATTCAAACAGTTAGCTAACCATAATGCATGTTGAAACAGATGGAGCAACAGGAGGATTCCAAGTCTGACATAAAGCAATTGCTGGGAGCAAAATGCAATGGCAACGGTAAGCGAGCTCAGACTTGTTGCAATCCAATTTGCTCATTCTCAGAGCAAGAGCATAGTATGTTGGATTCAAGACAAAGGTCAAAGTCGAGTATGAAACTTTGTGGGCTCATAATCTTTTATGTAATGATTATGGCAGTGGAGACCATAGGAGGGGTGAAAGCCCACAGCCTTGCGGTTCTAACTGATGCCGCGCACTTGCTCAGTGATGTTGTTGGATTTTCTATTTCTCTTTTTGCTGTTTGGGTGTCCGGCTGGGAT
>ML420765.1:78243-105907 GCA_005239525.1 Nicotiana knightiana | reverse complement strand
TTCCGAATTGAGAATTTTCTTTCCAAATTAACTCTAAACTTCCCGAAATTCAATTCCGACCATTTCCACGGGTCATAATACCTGAAACAAAACTGCTCACGGCCTCAGACCACTGAACGACGCACTAGAACTTAAAACAACCGGTTGGGTCGTTACACTAACCACATAAAATGACTAAGTAGTCATGCAATCCTAGGTGGCTATATAAGATTCATATGAATTAATAAGTAAAAACTTATCAAGTGTCTTGTTCCATTTCGTTTAAAACAAAGAACAAAAACGTTCTTAATCCTTAAGCAAGAAACACATATATCATTTTCACTTGTCCCATCACAGTATGTTGTCTCTCTCATAGCAATCTTGCATAACTTAATTTGTCTTTCCAGATAATCCCTGACCATGTCCTCCATTTTCTTTGCCAAAAGCTCTTGCAAAGCTTCCTGATCTTTGCCAAATATCGGCATAGCAAAGGTGTTCTTGATTGATTGTTCTTTAACTAGATATCACTCTTTCTAGTTCAAAGTAACTTCAATAACATAATCTAAATTCAATTCACAATGGCTCCAACGAAATTCTTGCAACAACACAATTCCAACGAGAATTGTTAGAATCGTAGCAACGTAAAATTTTGCGGTTCTAAAGGGGTACGGTGTAATCTTCTCCAAGAATATTATACGGAGTTTTCCCTACTCCGGGTATGTTAAGACTATCCCTTCTTTCTTTTTGGCATGATCCAAATTATACAGAATAAACAAGTAACGCACAGTTTCCATAAATTACTCTATTCATAGAAATACTAGGGGTATCTATATTCTTGATTCCCCATGTGAATTATTATTATCTTCTGTTCATGGATCCTAGAAAAATACGTATTTGATAATGTTCATCCGAAAGGCATATTGATTTTTATGGCATTCTGAGAAAATCTTATTAACGTATTTCTTATGCATTTCATGCATTTATACATGTACATTGACCCATGACTCAGACGGCGTTATATACGCATATATATATATATATATGTATGTATATGTATATGTATATAGGATATGGGAAAGGTTATGGAGTTATATACGCACCACCACCTAATCAGCTGGTATACGTTGATGATTTGCCCACAGTGACCGAGATGATATGATGGGATGCCCTCAGAGGCTTAATGATGTTATACATACAGACCTATGCATTATATGTTATTTGTACGCATATGCATGACATTATAAATATTTCTTGATTTACAAAGCTATCCAGACTTACAGGTTGATTATATGTGTCTTTAATTAATTATTATTACGTTTCAGTTCTGCCTTACATACTCAGTACATTATTCGTACAGACGTCTTTTTGTTGGGGACATTGCATGCATGCATGCAGATATAGATAATCAGTTTGACGAGCCCTCATAGTATACGATATTGGCATTCAGTGAATGATCGGTAAGACTCCACCTCATTCGGAGTGCAACCAAGTTTATGAGTCATCGTGTCAGAGTTTTACTACAGACTTATGGGTAGGCCGGTACCCTGTCCCATTTGATGTCAGTAAATCTTAGAGGTTTTGTAGACAAATGTTTAGTTTGTACAGTATGTCAGAGGCCTTAACGGCCCATATGTATTCATGTTTTATGAATGATAGTTTATTGATACAGTGTTGCCCACTTACAAGTTGTACATTACGAGTTCTGGCCATGTTGGCCCATGATAGTCACAAAGAAATTAAATGAGTTACAGAGTGGTTCGCTCAGGCCAATGCGGCACCAGGTGCCAGCCACGCCTCCCTAGGTTCGGGGCGTGATATAGGCACCCCTCGAGGTCCACAACGGTGGGTCCCGGCTGAACTTAACTTATGTGAATTAGTCTAAGAAAGCGAAGAAACTATTTAATAGGGATGGGGGTCCTAAATCTTTTAGCCTATAGAATCACCCCGTGCAACATAAATAATACTTCGTAACTCTCCCACGTCGGGGGTGTTACTCGTATTATTCATCGAGCACAGACTATCATCTCCTGCTACTTGATTACTATCTTTAAGTTTTTACCTAAAGCGCTCTAATCAATTCTAAATCGTGTCATATGCATGCATTACCCGTCCCTTACCTAAGGTCCTGGAGGCATTGGGACCTCTATATGGATGGTTCTAGACTAGGCCTAAGTTGCTCAAAATTGTAAAATATTAGGCGACAAGCAAAACAGTTAGGACTTTTCAGATAAAGACAATTATGGGCTAAATTAACATCCTCATATAAACAGTAAATGCACGCAACTGATTAGCAGGTTCTAATAATCATAGAGTCCTATAGGCAAGATATCTATGTGATGTTGAACAGGCAAGCAGTCGTAAGCCAAATGAGTTTCTTAATGTGAGTGTTAGGACCTACGTATATTTGCCTACTGATTTTAGCTCAGTACAATATCTAGGTGTTTCATACGATAATGAATAACAGCAAATCACAAGCATAAGTCCAGAATTATTATTTAATCCTGTAGACATGTTATCTAGGTGATTGACAGGGATAATCGTATTCAGAATTAGTTAATAGAATCCTATAAGCATGATTTCTATGAGGGTGATGATTATAAACCCTATAGGCATGATTTCTAGAGTTGAACTGATTTTAATCCTATAGGCATGATTTCTACAAGTGAACTGATTTTTAATCATATAGGCATGACTTCTAGAATTAAGCAGTATATGAGTAGGGATTTATACACATTGAGCCAGAAACACAATTAAACCAAGTATTGGTCCTATAGGCATGGTTGCTAACACATGATTTATGGATAAATTGATACACCTAAAGGCAGGATTTCCAATAGATCATAGCGTTAGTCCTATAGGCAGGATCTAGTATGTAAACACAATATAGAACCTATACCATTTCAACAAACATGATATGAAACTTATAAGCAGAACCAACAACACAAATAGAGACCCTATAGGCAGGATTTCTACCTGACTTTGCAAATGAAAATAATAAACCCTTCCCATTTTTACTAAATACCCCAGAATTGTTTGTTACAAAATTATTACAGACCAGGTTAATGAATGAATTACATAATAAAATAAACTATAGATAGCCTACAACAGGCCCAAATACACCTGGGCAACCCAGGTCTTCAACCCATAACATCCCCAAGGCTCACTTTCACAGGTACAGAAGAATCAGTGGTGAATGATTCACCCATAGCACAAAGAACCCAAATCTCTAGTGTTTCAGAGTTCCCAAGGGCTTCAAGAACCCAGGACAGTGCTCACACTAGGGAGGTCAAGGATAGAACCTAAATAGCCTAAGGATGGGGATTCAGAATAGTATAGGTAACACATGAAAGAGAGTAAGCAATGGCTAAGGGACAAAATTTGAAAAGATGTACTTAATTTTAGGAAACGAATATAGCAAATTTTAAAATACAGAACAGTTGATCAAAAATTCAGCAAGACTTAGAGATAGGTTTTTTAGCAAACAATACGTAGGCAGAATCATATTGAAAGAGTTAGGAAAAACAAGTTGGCAGAATTTACAAAGATCTTTGTGTACAAATGCATAATGCTTAACAAGTTAAAGCCTGAAAAAAGGTCTAATTATGCTAAGTGTACATGCCAGTATTAAGGACAAGCTATGTTTACTGACCTCAGGAAACAAACAGCATTTAGACATGGTAGAAAAACATAAATTTGATAATTACCCTAGAGTCAAATAATCACTTGAAGGAGTATGGAATCAAATGAACTAAGGACATGCTAAAAGACATATTATCAGGGCACATAAGTGACAGAAAAAGGCCTTAGCATTGATTCGAACAAATCAAGGTCAACATTGCAGAGCTTCACAGTAAGATGAGCAGGTGAACTCGTCAATATCACCTATAGGTATTCTAGTGTTAACATAATAGACTACTTTAAAAGATTCAATGTAAGTGCAGAACTAACAAAGCTGCATACAGGAAGTAGTTTGGAAGGTATTAAGCTAAACACTTAAGAGGATTCATATTATCCAAACCAAACATGAACAAATCTCGGAACTAGCAGCATTAGAGTACTAAAGAGGCTCAAACAAACGTAAGTTAACAGAATCATGCTTAAAATCTAAACCTAAGCACATTGGACCATATATACGAGTTACAAATACATGAGAATGAAATGGAAAAGGTACAGTAACACACCAGTTAAGCGAGAAAAGCAAGAATAACACCACAATAGCGAGAAACCAAAATTTCTGGCCTTGGCTTTCAGCCGGCCAAGAACCAGAGATAGAACAAGATAGCAAAGCAACCACAGAGCAAAGCCTAAGTTTTTAGTGAGATTATAGTGATTCTCCGTCTGTCCTAAAGGGGGAAAGGGGAGGGGTTTATATAGTGACAAAGATCGAGCAAACAAGTAAGGAAATGTGTGAATCAAACACAAATTAGGCAATATGAATCAAATAAAATCGGATTAGGGGAATGGAAATAAGCAAACCCTAATTTTAGGAAAACAAAATTACTGACAGAATATTCACATACACAATGAATAGAGACATATATAGCACCAAAATCAGTGAGTCGACATGATTAAGCAAACAAGATCTAAAAGATTCTAACTCTTAAGGCAAGTGAAAAGAAATCGGCAGAATCTAAATAAGGAAAGTCAGATTCACACATAATAGGATGAATATAGACAAGAAAACACCCAAAATCAAAGGCTCGAACCAATTTTGGTTCGATTTGAAGAAAATCTGTAAACCCTAGTTTTAGGATAAGTCAAAATCATCAAAATATAGATAGAATCAGACTCACACGGTGTAGAATAAATGTGTGTAGACGGAATATCATCTAGATTTAAGAAAATGAGAGCCAATTGGACAGAATCAAAGTGGTAGTACTTGCCATGTTTAGGAAAGTACTAAGTAATACCATATATAATCAACCAGTAGCGAGAATATACAGATATGGTAAGTAAATAGGAAGGGAATCCCATTAGAAGAGGGATTAGGAGAGGGGATTTGGGGTGTGACGGCTAGGGTTAGGGTTCTTCAGGGGGGAGTAGAGAGGATTTAGGGGCGGCGGGTAGGTGACAATGGCTAGGGTTTGGATGGATTTTGATAATTAAAGAGAGTGGGTGAACGGGAGCCGTTGATCTTGAGAGATCAACGGCTGGGATTAAAGGTGAATGGGGCAGGTTGGATAAAATAGGTACCGACTGGGTTTTTGGGTTAAAGGTGTTATTGGTTTGGGTTGGGGATATTGGGTTAGGTATTTGGGCTAGGTATTTAGGTATTGGGCTGAGGTTGGTCCGAAATAGGCTTAGAAAAATAGGCTATTAGTTAAATACCCATTTTGATTAAATAATTTGTAAAAATGATAAATAAAATAGTAAAAATATTATTTGTGCATAAAAATGATTAATGAAAATTATTTAACGCTATAAAAATATGAAAAGTTATTTTTGTGCATAAATAAAGTAATTATAAGTGTATATGAGCTATTATTGCAAAATATGCAATTTTAAACTTAAAATGCAAATGCAATTATAATAAATGCACCAAAAATATTTAAAACTTAATATGGATATAAATAATGAAGTTAGATGATAAAATCATTATAAATTAATTTGTAAGGTAATTAATAGATATTTATATAATAAAATATAGGAATAAATTGATTTAAAAATCTTTAAAAATTATAGAAAAATGAGGAAAAATACTTGATGAAGCACATGCACTATTTTGAAAGTATATATGTATATTTGAAAATTTTGAGGGAAGAATTGTGTATCAACAATATCTTCATTAGTCGACTGTGGGATTTAAGTTGTACTGTTAGCAGATTCTTTTGAAATCATTTATTCACTGATCTTTGGTTGATTTTGACTGATCTCTACATCACCTGCAAGATCTGCTTTCTCTGCCAGAGTTATTATCATCAAAAATCACATGAACTAATTCGTCTACGCATAAAGTACGTCATTACAGATTCTAAAGATCTACTATTATTCAAGTAACCGGGAAATATACCTTCATCACATCTTGGATCAAACTTACCAAGATTACCTTACCATTACTGTGGACAAGGCATTTGCTTCCAAAGGGATGAAAGTATCCAATGTTGGGTTTCTTACCTTTCCATAGTTCATATGGAGTCTTTTTTAAAATAGGTCGGATTAAGCACATGTTGTACTAACTGCTTCTGCCCAGAAGTGATTTGGTAGGGAATGTTCTAGTATCATGGTTCTTGTCATATCCTGCAGAGTTCTGTTTTTACATTCAACCACTCCATTTTGCTGCGATGACCTTGGTGCTGAGAAATTATGAGCGTATCCTTGATCATTATAGAATTCCTCAAATGCTCTGCTTTCAAATTTTCCTCCATGATCACTATGAAGAGTTGAGATAAGGTACCCCTTTTCTCTCTCTATCTTTTTGCAGAAAATCTCAAAGTTCTTTAAAGCTTCATCTTGTGAGCCAGAAATATTACCCATGTAAAACGTGAGTAGCCATCCACAATAATAAAGGCATACATTTTTCCTCATATACTAGAAGTTCTAGTTGGTCCAAACAAGTCCATATGCCTTACTTAAAGTGGCTTGCTAGTGGAAACAATATCCTTGGGTTTGAAAGAGTTTCTAGTTTGTTTACCTAGCTGACATGCATCATATACATTGTTTCTAGAGTAGTTTAGCTTAGGAAGACCAATGACCAAATCAAATTTGGAGAGTTTTTCAATCAAATTCATGTTGGCATGACCAAGCTTTTTGTGCCAAAGCCAGGCATCATCAGTAATGGATGCAAGACAGATATGATTTTCCAAATTATCAATGCAATCTAAAATGTAGATATTTCTATACCTCTTTCCTCGAAGAATGATTTTACATGATTCATCTTTAATAACACATCCAGTTTTCTTGAATTTCACTTCATATCCAGAATCACATAGTTGCTTGTTGCTTAGTAGATTGTAATTTATTCCGTCTACAAGATAAACTTCAGTGATGTCATAGTTTTTATTAAACAAAACATTTCCAGTCCCGACAATTTTGCCTTTTGAATCATCACCAAACTCAACGTTTCCTCCATTGATTTTGGTAACTTCCTTGAAGAGATTTTTGACGCCCGTCATGTGACTGGAACACGCACTGTCGAGATACCATTTTCCTTTTTGACTTTTCCTGTGGTGTTGCTGCAAAGAAAGATTATTACCTTCTTTTAGGTACCCAAGCTTGCTTGGGTCCTCGTTGGTTAGTTCTACCAGGATCAGTGCTATTTTTTAGTTTCCAAATCCATCCTGAAACATTTCATTTATGAAATCTACAAAAGGAATATTTGTGTTCAGCACTATTATAGTAATGACACACAGGGGTTGATCCAGTCTTTGACCTTCCACCGGTGTTAGTACTTGTGGACTCCGTTCTGGCATGTCCTTTTCCAGTTGACTTGTAAGTCGCTTGGTTGGACTTGACAGAACTGTGATTGGTGGACTTGCGCATGCCATTAAGTTGCATTTGCAATTCCTGAACCTCATCTTGAAGTACATCTCTTTCGATCTCACATACTTCAAGTTTGAGTTCTCAGTCCTTCTTTTCCCTATTGAGTCTCTTTAATATTTAAAAATTTTGAGACTCTTTTAGGGTAAGATAAAGAATATCCTACAATTCCTTATATCTATCACAGTCATAAAGTCTTACCTCACTTGTTTCACCTTGTGCCATGAAGTAATTTTCAATGTCTTCTTTATAGTCGTCGCCTGATGTATATTCATCGGTCCAACATCGAGAGTATTTGTTCATATGCTTTTCCAAAATTGTCATGAAACATAGATTTGCTATTTCTTCATGTTCTAAACTATCTTCATCGCTCCAGCTTCCGAAAGATTTGTTTTTGTTGAACCCTCTGGAAACTTTCCTCTTAATATCTGGGCATTCAGCTTGAACATGACCATATCTTCCACATTCAAAACATTTTCCATCATGTTCATTGTATTGCCTTGTTCGTCTAGATGACATCCTTCCCTTCTTTGTGTTTCTGTATCTTCTCATCTATCCATTCATGTTTCTTGACGCCATGGAAATTTTTTCTTCAAGAGCTGCTGGATAATCATCAGCATCATTTTCAGGACCTTCAGTTGTAGTTTTGAAAGAAACTATTTTCTTCTTTCTTCCTGACGAGTTTTCTTGAGATGGGTTTTCTCAAATGCTATGAGATCTCCTCGTAATTCATCATATTAAAGTTTGTCTAGATCTTGAGATTCGAGTGCGACTGCCTTTGTCTGCCATGTAGTAGGCAAACTTCTCAGGATTTTTCAAACTTGATCACCACTTGAGTGGGGTTTGCCAAAGGCTTTCAGATTGCCAATGATTTTGCTTAATCTTGTAAACATCTCCTCAATGGATTCTCCTTATTTCATCTGGATGTTCATAATCGTGAACCAACAGATTATTCGGATTTCTTTCACTTTATTGGGTCTTTCATACGTAACTTCCGATTTGTCCCATATTTCCTTGGTGGTATCACAGCTTGAAATTTTCTCTTACTATTCTCCACTAATAACATTATAAAGCATGTTTCGTGCCGTACCATTAACTTGAACAACATTCATTTGATCCCCTATGTATTCATCTATATCTTCAGGGTCAGCGAGTGGTTGAGATGCTGCTCATAGTGGAACAATTTCCCTTTTTGATAACGCGCCATACTTTGACATTATAGGACTTTGCATAAATTTTCATACGTACTTCCTAGTGAGAGAAGTGTTGTCCATTGAAATATGGTGGCCTGACTTGTGACGTTCACTCTTGAAAAAGTGATCTAATAGTTACTTGATTTGCCATGATCTTTTCTCACAAGCTGTTAAATAAAAATGTGAGACCTGCTTTGATACCAATTGAAAGTGCAAGAGGGGGTGAATTGTAATTTTTCTTTTTATTTTACGATATAGTCGACTAACTTGCGTTCTAGTCGACTGAACTGTTGATATGAGATGTAAACTAAATACAAGAAAATAAACTACAGAAAGTAAATGACACATGATGTTTTATACTGTTTCGTATACAGAATGAATCATACGTCCAGTCCTCTTGGGTTGCAAGGGTGTTCTCTTTCTTGTATGAAGTTGCTTAGTACAGATGAGTTGGTGTTATTATACACCATAAACTTCGTCTCTTTGTTCTTTCCTATCTTCTTGATACAATGACCGGTGATTATTCTCACTTTCTTCTCTCCCTAGTTACACAGTAAATCTATAGTAGCCTACAATGCTTGTTTGAAGTAGAACAAAGAGATTAATATTTATTCGATCAAAGAATGTCCTTCTTTTGCATCTTCTATAGTATATATATGAGATTTGGTATCCATTATTCACGGATTGATAGTTTAATGGCTGAAAGGCAAGCCAAGGGAGTTGATTCTCATTATCAATCAAGATGATTTTCTTCCAAGAATAGAATGGAACTTCTTTTCGTTGCTTTCTTGATTTGCTTTTCTTTGCAAGCCGTTGAGATTGAATATTCTCTTTGATGCGTGATTGAATATTCTCTGTAGATATTCTATACTGATCGATTGATCTTCTATACTGATTGATTGATCTTATATACCGATTGATTGATGTCTTCCATAAATAGCTGAATCGAATACCCGTCTTCCGTGAAACTTGCAATCACAACATAGTTACTCCTTGATTCTTGCTTCTGGATCTTGACTTGCACATTTGACTCCTTGATTCTTGCTTTCAGATCTTCTACTAGAATCTTTTCAATTCTTGTGACTTCCTTCTTTGGGATTGATTTCCTGCAATTAGAATTAATTCATTGTCTATCATTAAAACATATATCTAACAAGAAGCTCAAAAATTAAGGACATGTTCTCATCATAAAAGATAGAGGCAGGAGTCACCAAAGGGGTTCGAGCAACAACGGTAGATCCAGATCTCATGGGAAGTCTAAGAATATATCTAAATCAAAATCCAAAAATTTCTACAATTTCTCAACCATGTCACTTCAAACGAGATTACCCAAATCCAAGGAAGGGAAAAGGTAAAAGTTGTAGCCAGAAAAATAACGATAACACAACCTATACGATACAAAACAATAAGAATGTTATTCTTTTCATAAACTAGGAAGAGGAGTGCATGCACTTGGCAGGTCCAAAGTTAGAATGGATGGTTGACACAACATCTTCCGATCGATAAGGGATCTTTTTTGCAGATATCTAGCAAGCGATTTCGGCACTGTAATGATGGCAGTAATTACAAGGATCGATGACATTTATATTAAAACAAGTGTTGGATGCACATTGGTTCTAAAAGATGTGCGGCATGTACCTGATCTGCAGATGGACTTGATCTCGGTAATAGCTTTGGACGAAATGGATAGTAGAAATATTTTACCAATCAAAAGTGGAGATTCATCAAAGGATCATTGGTGATTTCAAAGAGAGTTGCGCATGGCACGTTACAGGGCAGGTCTAAAAATATGCTAAGGGGAATTAAGCGCGATTTAAGATGTGATTTCTATATATTTGTGGTATAGAAGAATAGGTCATTTGATCTAGAAAGGATTGTAGTTTCTTTCCAAGAAATTACCTTTCTCTTTTCCCAAAGGAACGATGGTAAAACCTTGTGATTATTGTTTATTTGGAAAGCAGCATAGAGTCTTATTTTAGATATTGGTTGAAACAAAATTAAAAAATTGATTTGACATATTCTAATATTTGTGGTCCAATAAAAATAGAAATGGTAAGCGGTAACAAATAATTTGTTACTTTTATTGATGACGTTTCACGAAAATTATGGTTTATATCTTGAAAACCAAAATCATGTATTTCAAGTGTTCCATAAGTTTCATGCTCTAGTGTAAAGGGAGACAGGTCGAAAGCTAAAGCGTCTCCAAAATAATCAATGGGGTGAGTACAATTTAGGGGAATTGAGGAGTAATTTTTCAAGCCGTGGAATCATCGATGAAAAGATAGTTTCTGGAACCCCACAACATAATGGTATAGCAGAGAGAATGAACTACACCATTGTTGAGAAGGTGTGAAGTATACTCTTAAGGCTATACTGCATATGTCATTATGGGGTGAAGTAGTTAAAACAACATGTTACATGATCAATCGTAGTCCATCAGTTCTATTGGAGTTTGACATCCTAGAGAGAGTTTGAACCAACAAGGAGGTGTCCTACTTGCATCTGAAGGTATTCGGTCGCAAAGCTTTTGCATATGTACTGAAGGAGTAGAGAATAAAGCTGGAAGATACTTTTGTTCCCCGCATATTCATTGGATATGGAGATGAAGAGTTCAGGTACAGATTCTGGAATCTTGTAAAGAAAAAGGTCGTAGAAACACAAATATAGTTTTCCAAAAAAGTGAAGTTGGAACTGTTGATCTTCCCGAGAAGGCAAAGAAAAAGAATTTGGTATAATTCCTAATTTGTTATCGTTCTTTCTACTTCTAACCATCCCATAATTGCAGAAAGTACGACCGACGAGGTTGCCAAGCAGGGGGAGATACCCTATGAGGTTGTTGAGCAAGGGAAGAAACTTGATGATTATAGCGAGCAAGTGGAGTACTTTACTCAGGAAGAAAAAGAACAATCTCAACCTCCGAAGAGATCAGAAAGGCAAAACGTAGATTCTTTTAAGTACCCTTCCTCAGAGTATATCCTTATTAGTAATGAGGGGCAGCTAGAAAGACTTAAGGAGGTGTTATCCCATCCAAAAAAGAATTAGTAGATGAAATCCACATAAGAAGAGATAGAATCTCTACATATAAAAGGCACATACGAGCTGGTCGAACTTCCGCATGGTAAAAGATAAAGTGAAAGTGAGTCTTTCAACTCAAGAAGGATAAAAATGGCAAGTTGTTTAGATATAAAGCTCGATTGATGGTAAAATGCTTCGAATATTAAAAAGTTATTGATTTTGAAAAAATAAATTATATTCGAATAATTTTGAGCTTAGTAACTAACCTAGATCTTGAAGTGGAGCATTTGGACGTGAAAACTATATTTCTTTATGGAGATTTGAAAGAGGAGATTTATATCAAGCAGACAGAAGGATTTAAAGTTTGTGGAAAGAAACATATAGTGTGCAAATTGAATTAGAATATTTATGAGTTGAAGCAGGCATCAAGCAATAGTACATGAAGGTTGACTCACTCATGAAAAGTCAAACATATACAAAAACTTTTTCATATCCATTTGTATACTTAAAAGATTTTTTGATAATAATTTTATTATTTTATTAATGTATGTGGATGACATAGTGATTGTAGGATAATAACATAGTTGATTGCCAAGTTGATGGGAGATTTGTCTAAGTCATGTCAAAGACTTGGGCCCGGCACAATAAATTCTGGGCATGAAGATAATTTGAGAATGAATAAGCACAAAGTTGTGGCTATCTCGGAAGAAGTACATTAAACGTGTACTAGAACACTTCACCATAAAGAGTTTTAATCCCGTTATCACACCTCTTTTTATTCATCTAAAGTTGAGCAAGAAGATGTATCCTACAACAATGGCAGACAAGAGAACATAGCTCGAGTTCCTTATTTTTCAGCAGTCGAAAGCCTGATATATGTAATGGTATACATCAGACCTGATATTGCTCATGCAGTTGATGTTGTTAGCATGTTCCTTGAAAATTCTGAAAAAAAAACTATTGGGAAGCAGTCAAGTGGATATGCAGGTACATGAGCGGGAGACTGATTTGGAGGATCAGATATAGTCTTGAAGGGTTACATGAATGTTGATATGGAAGGTGATCTTGATAAGTAAAAATCTATTATTGGATGCTTGTTCATATTTTCAGGTGAAGCTACATTATGGCAATCAAAGTTGCACAAGTGTTTCGCACTCTGTACAACTGAAGTAAAGTATATTACTACTAATAAAGCTAGCAAAGAGATGATATGGATGAAGTGATTCCTTCAAGAGCATGGCTTGAATTAAAAGGAGTATGTCGTCTATTGTAATAGTCAAAGTGCAATAGACTTGAGCAAAAACACCATGTATCATGCAAGAATAAAGCATATCGACATGAGATATCACTAGATTTGAGAAAAGATAGAGGACGGATCTATACAGGTCAAGAAGACCTTTACAACTTAGAATCCTTCAGATATTGACCAAGGTGGTACCAAAAAATAAGTTCGAGTTGTGAAAATCGGGGGGATATAGCCTTTCGGGTTACAGGTTCAACTGAACCCATAACTTTCGACATGGAGTATAGATTTATATATTAAAACCTATTAAAATCTCAAAAAGTATTAAATTTAAACCCATAATTTTAACAATACAATGAGATTAGTTCTAAAAATCTTAAAAACTGAGTCGACTAAATTTATATTTTAGATCCGTCTTTGGTGCAAAGAACTTGTCGATATGCATTTAAACTAGAAGCCGGTACTACCTCCTTCAAGTGAATGGGACCGGAGGAGAAGATCTATAGGGTCCGTCCCACTTGATAGAGGCATGTGCAGAAAATAGGTTTGAGCATATTAGTCAAAGACTTGGATGTCATTGTTTCCCGGGGACTATGAAAGAAGTTTGTGTGGGAGGATTTTTGGGCATTTCTCTTGTACTTTAATTTTGAGCTTGGAGACCAAGTTACGTTCCATTTTAAATAGAGCACCATTTCATTCATTTTCAACACACCAAACATTGAGAGCAAAAGCAATGTGAAGTATCACAGACGAGTTGTAATAAAATAGTCCGTAAGGAAAATAGAAAGTGTGAGCAATATTGTAATAAGGTAGGAATATCAAAAAATGGTTATTTCAACGAGTATTTTAGTGGTCTTTGGAGTAGTTTACTCAAACCTACTAAATATAACATTCCTTACTATAATAATATCAGTTGCTCATCTCGGGGTCATGGTTTTTCCTATTCGAAAGAATTTTTCACGTGAAAAAATTAGAGTCGTTGTCAGTATTTTATTCTTGTTGAGTGTCAAATGTTGGTGTTGCATTAGTATTCCGCTTTTTACCTTGAATATTATTTCTATGGGTTGTTTATTCCCAACAATAACAAATGTTTCTGAGGTTTGGTAATGTGTGTTCTTTGTACAATTCGTTGCTTATTGGTATCTAACTAGTTGGACTTTCCGTGGTCATTCTTCCTAGGTTCATGATCAAGAAGGCAAAGAACTTTCGCTCGACCGGCTAATTAGGCAATGTTGACCTTGACGATTCAGATTTCTTTCTCTATTGGACTAGCTATTCGACTGATCCATGCCAAATTTTCTCACAGACTACTGCGCAGACTTATTTTTGGCTTAAAAAGACAATGCACAGTCAGAATTCTTAATCTTCTTCATGTGTTCCGAAGATTTTGTCTCAGTATCGTCCAGGCCAGTATGTCATATGGAATTTGAAGGAGAATTATATCAACTCAGAATTAATCTTTCGTTCGATTCCATGGTTCAATCCTCATGAAGAACAAATATATGTTTTAATTGCAAGGGTAGCAAGGCCGTCGCCCGTCATATCCCATAGCAGTAATGTATTTCTATTGATAGGTTATAAGTACCTTCGTTTTATATTTTGATGATCTAACAAAATTACTGTCAAGAACCAGATCAGGAACCTGATGCACATTCTTGAGAACTTAAAGACCAACAAGTCTCCAGTTGGGGACACAGTTCAGCTCTTCAAAGTCAAAGGAACAACAGAGGGAACAGATAGCTTCCAGTTCCCGAGGTGATCACATTCTTAAGAGCTTAAAGATCAACAAGTCTCCAGTTGGGGACACAGTTCAACTCTTCAGAATCAAAGGAACAGCAGAGGGAACAGATAGCTTCCAGTTCCCGAGGTGATCACATTCTTAAGAGCTTAAAGATCAACAAGTCTCCAGTTGGGGACACAGTTCAACTCTTCAGAATCAAAGGAACAGCAGAGGGAACAGATAGCTACCAGTTCCCGAGGTGACTGTACAAGTCAATTCTTCACAGCTGTAAAGTTGTTGTCTGCACAAGCTACAATGCAGAAACAGTGCAACAGTCAACTTTATAGGGAATACTCTTTGCCTAACTTGCTTACATCATCCAAGTAATGTCACAAATGAGATATTAACATCAAGCAAAGGAAAAACAAATCACTTGCACATTCAAGAACTTATCCAGCATTCTCTCAAGTGCATGTCAATCTTACAAGTGATTCTAAAGGGCATCAAGAACTAAGAATAACATAACCAAGGACCAGTTCCATGTATTGAAGTTATTACATGTCCTTAGTTGTTTTGTACCTTTGTTCAAAGCACTCTACTTGTAAGTCCTACTTAGCTTAATTAGAAGCATTGTGTAGGAAATCTCTGTAAATCATAAACCCTTGTGTTTGTGTCTTGGCTAGAGTTAGTCAAGTTGTAAAGTTATTACAAAGTGGCTTGTAATAGGGTGTTACAAGTTAGTGAGGAATTAAGAGTTTAATTCCTAAGTTTAAAGTCTTTGTAATAGAGTTATTACAAAGTGGCTTGTAATAGAATGTTACAAGTTAGTGAGGGATTAAGAGGTTAATTCCTCGGTTGCAATAGGTTGTAATCTAAAGTTGCTCAGTAGTGAAGTTGAAATCCTACAAGGGTAGGTCGTGATTTTTGATCTCGTGAGCTGGGAGTTTTCCACGTAAAATTTCTATGTGTTCTTTATTTACTGCCGATTTACTGTGGGAACAAATAGAGCACCTGGTACCCTATACTGTTTGATTTTACAGTCTGTTGTTTACGGTGAAACTGATAGAGAACCCGATTCTCTATACAGTTTGATGCACGCTTAGTTTCTATCATCTATTCAAAAAACTCATAGTCGGAAGATGACACACCAGTGGTAAGGTAAATTAGCTTGTGGTTCAGTGAAATTATGAACGTTGAGAAATATCCACTACCGTTACGAAAGAGGCTACACTAGAAAAAAACAAAGACAAAAGTTAGATGTTTCCATGTAAGGTAAGTTAGATGTTTCCATGTATGAGTAAAACAAAGACAACAAATGTGCAATAATTGGGCGTTGGTTACCTAGATAGTTTGATCGAGAGGCTGTATATAGGAAGACGAAAGTAAGGGGCAAAACATATATAGAAATTTAAAAAGGGAATGGTCAAGAAGTGTTTAGTTTGAAGAGCCCCTGCGTTACACTAATTTTCTCTACAAATATTTTATTTTTCTCTAGTTAATGATTGAGTATGGATATCTTGAAAGAGGCCAGTTACTTCAGCGGAGATATATTCTATTGGACTTTTATAATTTAAACTAGCTTCTCCGCACGTGCGTTGCACGTGTATATCCAGTTATGTAGAATAATATTAATATTATTAAAATAACTTTGAGTAAATGAATGATGTTCTGGCCTTATCATAGGATCGACACCATTTTATAAAAATACTATCAATTGTTAAAACAAAACCTTGAGTAACTTCTGACCTTCTCAGAGATGACATTGCAACCTAGCTAATAAATATTTTGCAGCATCAAATTAAAATGTATAACACGGACATTGTTCTCCATCACAAACTTCAAGCTTTAAGCAATATTGAAGATAATGTAGATAAACAATCCATATATTTAAATTACCTTATGTTTAAAAAAGTCGATAACCTTAGTTTGTGTTTATGCTCTTTGAGTATATGCTCTTTGAGTATATATAAAACTATTACCGATTTTCTTTTGAGATGGGAGTAGGGGGGAAATGGAGATAAGGCTATACCCAAAGAAAACATACATTCAATGACTACAGTCTACAACAAAGTTCTTGTCATACGTGTTATTCTGTATCATTCATCCTAGTTTTCCAAATTTGACAACACATGCATGCCGAAAAGAGAACAAAAAGGAAAAAGAAGTTTTCATAAGGAAACGATTTCCGGTAACCTANCCAATATATAAAGATTAAATAAATGAGTCTTAATCCATTAGGCTAGCCCATTTAATTGGGCTAAAGTTCTGAGCCAACTTTATTAAGCCCAAAATGTCATCCTCTGGAGGCCCAGTTTAGTGCCACGTTCAAATGACGTGGCACGCCAAGTCAAAAGGAAGAGTCAATAGGATCGTGCCATGTGTCAAAATGACAAGGCACGGCAAGTCAAATTAAAAGGCAAATGAAACCGCGCAACGTGTACAAGTGACATGTTCTGGCCAATCAAATGCGGCCTTGTCACACTTCAATCTGATTGGTCGGAAAGAGTTTGTTCTTATCATAACTCTTCTCTCCCAAAACTATAAATAAGGGTCTTCATAACTCAGAAAAGAGACCAGAAGTTATAACAAGAAGCAAGAGAGAGCTCGTGGATCGAACTCTGCAGATTTCTCTAAAAGCTACAAGCATTCAAGTGTTCTAAAGATTAAAAGATCAAGACGAAGATTCAAGAACAAGCTGCAAGCCCTTGGATTAAAAATACATCAAGATCAAGATCTGGCCTCAAAGACTTGGATTAAAATCAAATAAAATTCAAGATTAAGCTCGATTCATAGAGATTGTAACACTCAAATATTCAAAATAAAATACTACAATTGTTGCAATTTTTTCGGTCTCAATTTTATTTTCTCGACGCAATTTATTGTCTGCACCGTGTCTTAAATCAAGTACACAAGCAATTTTGCCTACTTACTTGGATTTAAACATTAAAAGAATTTATTTTTCCGAAACATTCAAATATGAAATGAGTGTTGAAGTTGGAATCTCATTGCCAGACAAAGATATTGATCAATCTCTTCCATGTCCAACATAATCCACCATGACACCCCCCCAAACCACCAGATATAGACCAAACGCCAACTATCATGGACACTGATACACCATCCTTCAAGGAGAAGCTGCTGACTAACGAATTGAAAAATAATATTTCTATAACACCTCCCCCTCCACACCAAAATTCTACAGAGGGCAATGCAAACTCATACTATGAGTCTTATCAGGAAGCGGAACAGTCTAATAATAAATATTGCATACCTATCTCCAAGGAAGAAAAACAAAGGATTTACCATCCTTGGAGATACTCGGTCATAATCAAGTTACAAGGAAGGAAGATATCTCATGATATTCTAAAAAAGAAATTAATAGAACTATGGAAACCCTCCGAAACATTCCCACTAATAGACCTGGGAGAAGACTACTATATAGTAAGATTTACCAAGGAGGAGAATATGATAAACTCCATACAAAAAGGCATTTGGTTCATCTATGGACACTTTTTGTCGGTCCAATGATGGGCACCAAATTTTGTGGCATCACAAGCCACACAACCTTTCACTGCTATTTGGGTCCGGCTCCCTCAACTCCCAACGGAGTTTTATGATGGGATAATTCAACAAAAAGTAGGTAATATTCTTGGCCGTCTACTCAAAGTAGATGCTTGTACATCAGCAGCTTTGAGGGACATATATGCCCGACTCTGTGTGGAATTACCAATGAATAGGCCAGTAATACCCTGCATATTCATTGGATCACACAAGCAATACATTTACTCGAGGGGGATAACATGCTCTGCAAGAAGTGTGGACATATTTATGTTTTAAGCGTCAATACCACACAAGAAGGGGGGTGATTTGTGTGGTGTCCAATTTTCGAGTGTTGTCGTTATAGAAGAGCCTGGTTCTTCTTGGTGTTTCAACTTATACAGTTTGCGGAAAAGTAATTGTAAAATCTAAAGAACACAGCAATTTTTATGTGGAAAAACACCTGGCTCAAGGTGAAAAAACCACGACCTACTTTCCAGTAGTATTTTCCCAAACTCTTCACTATGTCAATGAGCCAAATAGCATTTACAAAATAAACTCTTTTGTAAACCTAAGGACTAACTGTAATCCCTTTGTGGAAAATTAGCCTCTAGCTATTTGCGAAAAACTTCAAGTTAACTCTAACTTGAACACTGTGTACCTATTACAATTGCTTCTAGATAAAGCTGAAAGATACAATATGTAATCACCTACTACAAACAACTAGGCTCAAAAGACAACAGATGGAACTGGTTCTTCTAGCTAATTCAAGTAGCTTTTGTGTCGCACAAGGATTCTGCTTGCCAAATTACTTTGGTAATTTTGCTTTTAGTTCTTGTTTCACTTCTGTGTTTGTGCGTTATTTTTTCAGCAGGAATGCTTCAACATTTTATAGAATCAGTAGTTGAGACATTGTCATTCAGTTCTAATAAAACTCTTCCTTGGTGGAAGAGTTTGAGTTTATTTCAACTTCCTTGATCTCGATTCTGTCCTACTTGAAATCAAACTCTATCTTCTTATCAATTTTCAACCTTTTTGCTTAGGAGATAACCTCTTAGTTCACAGATAATGTTTATCTCCTGTGCATGGACGCTTCGCATGCTAATGGGTATGTTTGACTATGTTTGGCTTGATGGACCTGGTTCAACTAAGTTTGCATTTGTCAATCTTTAAAACTATGCAGTGCCTTGATTCAACAAATTCTCCCTTTTTGATGATGACAAACTATGTGCTTAACCCTATACATACTTCAATCCAACATAGACACTTTTTATAGATTTAATCATTCATCACAGAGAGACCAGGTTCATTAGGTTATAAATATCACTAAAACCATTTGAAATTTTGAAAGCACATATCTTCCCCCTTTTGGCATCATCGAAAAGTTGCAAAATGATAAACGTACCAGATGTATTAACAATTACTCATGGCCATTGAGGCAACTGCAAATGCAAATCATGAATTAATCATCAAAGGAAACCAATTAAATGTAAGCTACTTAAGAAACTAAGACAAAATCAATAACTAAACAGCAAAATTCATTGATTAGACAGTAGATCAGGCACCATACACAAAAAGAATTAAGAATAGTCGCAACCATGAGCAAAACAGAAAACAAAAAATAGAACAATCCCAAACTGGGCCATAGAAGGGGTTTTTGGAGGCACTGGACTCCTAAGGCTAGGAAGGGGAAGAGGAGATCGTGGTCTTGGCTTGAAGAAGAGAGAGAATTTGATGAAGAACACCCTCATTCTTCTCCTTTTTCTTTGGCTAATTCAGCTTTGAGAGTATCCCGCTCAACTTCAACCTCAATAAGGCGAGATTTCAAATGAAGGATCTTCGCATCCTTGATCTCACCGTCCTGCACAAGCGTTCTGACCTTGCTATTTACAGGCAGTTTCCTAGATGAACCAGGTTCATCCTCAGGAATATTAACAGTGTAGTCACAGGTCAGCAACGTATTCTTCCCAAAGTAGTCCTTAGCAGTAGTCATTTCAGCATTCTTCACTGGAACCTTGAAGTGAGCAAGCACAGCAATCAGGATAAACCCATAAGGTATAGCATGTGCCTTGGTTCCATTCACAACCCTGTCTAAGAGCCGGATGATGAAGGCAGGCCAATTAATTTGTTTACCCCTGTACAAACACTCCATGAGCATGAGATCCATGTAGTTGGCAATGTGTCTTCGCTCTTGCCTAGGCAGCAAAAATTTTATCACAAACTCGAAGAACAGTTTGTGCTGAGGCCTCATCTCACTCTTAAACACTGCTCTGGGCTCCAATTCTTGCTCATTCTCACAGAAGGACCTTGTGATTTGAAGAGCTGAGGGAAAATCATCCAGATTAGGCCACTTTTGTCTTGTGTAATCAGCATAATCCTCAGAAGGGATATGCAGTATCTTCCCCTACTCCTTTGCATAAAACGAAATCTCAACCCCTTGAACCTTGGAGGATACTCTGCCATCTTTGACAACTACGTTGGCCATAAATTCAACCAACTCATTCCTAGCCAGTCTTCCCTCAAGGTGAAGAACCATGTCCTTCCACCCTTGCACATCCAAGGTATCCAATAGAAAAATCATCCCTGACTCCTCAAGGTCTCTAAACAGCTTCCCTTTCAAGATAGTACGCTTACAAAATATTGTGAGTTTGTCAGTCTCCTCACCAGACACTTCCTCTTCTGCTCCACTCCATTTCTCATCATCAAAAATCTTTACTTTCTTTGATGCAGACCTGGTCCTCTTTGCAACTGTTGAGGGTTTGGCAGACGCAAATGCTGACTCCTTGGGAGAAGCCTTAGCTTTCTTGGGTTTTGGTGTCTCAACCTCAACTGGTGCTGGTTGCTCCTTATGACGAACCAGGTCCATCTCATCGTCATCAACATGAACTGCCTCAACAGGCTCTCCAACTTTTGCCTTTCCCCTGGCAGACTTCTTCTTCTTGCTCTTTCTCAGAGTTTTTTCCAATTATTCTTCTCCTTGCCTGATTGTGCTTCTAGGAACACGATTCTTTGGGGCAGGAGCATCAGCAGATGATGAAGCTTTCCTCTTCTTGGTTGATGATGGTGTATTAGATTTATTGGGTTTTGGAGTTCTCCTCCTTTTTGGTTTTTAGGACTCACCCAACTTTTTCATCAGCTCAGCCGACGTTTCCTCAATAGATGAATCAGGTTCATCTATTGCTTGTTGTAGACTTTCCAGACCTGCTGCTGCTTCCCCAAAATTGCTTCCCCCTGAAACTTTGATTCCTTCCTCACCAATCACAGGAGCGGGGCCAGCAGATCTTCTGAACTTCCTTCTCCCTCTCTTTCAATGTTTATGTTTTTCCCAATTTTTCTTCGCCTATCCGGTACCTCTACATCCACTATCGGCCCAATCAAGATAAACCTTCTTTCATCCATTTCAGTTGTAGACCCAACTTCAATATTTCCCTTGTCAGTGTCAGATGAACCTGGTGCTTCATCCTAATTTGCATATTTGAAAAACTCGCTTGAAGATTTAGAGTCTTGGACCTTGCTAGCTTGAAGTATCTCATTCAATTTTCTAGCATGAGAACCAGAGACAACTGTTTCCCTAGCCAACATATTTACTCTACGTTTTCTTGGGGCTGGAGTGGGGCTAGGTGTAATGGTTGGGAGTGATTTGGGTGAAGGAGTGGGTTCAGGGATAGATTCAGGAACTGGAGTATTTTAGGGGGTTGAAGACCTGGTTGGAGAATGTGAGTTATGTATCTATGGAGAATTTGAACCAGTATCGTCAAGACCAACCTCGTAATCAGGGGTGGTTGATGAAGATGAAGCAGGGGGTGGTGTATAAGACATTGTTATGAAGATTTGGGGAGAGAAGAATGTTGATCGCTTTGGTATGAGAGGAATGATGAACTTGGTTCGCCGGTTATGCTTTTGAAGAGGGGAGGTAATGATGGCCTTTTAAAGATGTGGTTATTAATTATGCAACGGGCATAATTCTTGGTCAAGTGGGAGTCTAATCGCTGCAGGATTGTCAGTGATTAGACGGTTATAACTCCCTAAATCTAGGCTAATTAAGGTTCGATGGGACTCTTTGAAACTGGTTCATTTTGGGATAAGTACTGAGAATTTGAACTGAACCAAATAGATAGAGTCCTGCTCATATGTGACTATAATTATTTCAATAAGTGTATGGTGATAAGCACGTACCTTGTCAGTCAGATGAACCAGGTTCATCGTGTTATAGTCTTTAATTTGCCTCAATTTACAAAGATAGAAAAACATCATTAGTAGCCAGGGAATCATATTAATACATGGCAAAAGAGTATGGCAGTAAAATCATGATACTGAGCAATGATTAGTATGGTTAGGTACCTATTTTAGTGTTTCTAGCCCAAAAAAGACCATTTTGTTTTTCAATTAGGTGATCTTAATCATCCCCAATTCTAGTCTGTTTCTCTCAAAATGCTCCCTACTTAGTGCCTTAGTGAAGATATCAACAATTTGTTTGTCAGTAGCACAGAATTCAATTGAGATCATTCCTTTTTCATAGTTATCTCTTAGGAAATGGTGTCTGACATCTATGTGCTTGGTTCTCTTATGATGAATCGGGTTCTTCGTCATGCTAATTGCACTAGTATTGTCACAGAAAATAGGAATGCATCCAACCTTTATACCAAAATCCATGAGTTGTTGCTTGATCCATAGCAACTGAGCACAACATGAGGCTGCAGCCACATATTCAGCCTCAGCAGTAGACAAGGCTACTGAGTTTTGTTTCTTGGTGGCCCAAGACACAAGGCAAGAGCCCAAAAAGTGAGCCATGCCTGAGGTACTTTTCCTGTCAATCAGAAAACCTGCATAATCTACATCAGCATATCCTACAAGGTCAAAATTACTACCTTTAGGATACCAAAGACATAAATCAGTAGTGCCCTTGAGATATCTTAGAATTCTCTTCACTGTAGTTAGATGAGACTCCTTTGGATTTTTCTGAAACCTAGCACACAGTCCTACACTGAACACAATATCAGGTCTGCTGGCAGTGAGATATAATAAAGACCCAATCATCCCTCTGTATAGCTTTTGATCAACAGATGAACCAGGTTCATCCACATCAAATTTTGTAGTTGTGGCTATGGGGGTGTCAATTTCTTTTGAGTCTTCCATTTTAAATCTTTTGAGTAATTATTTCACATATTTTTGTTGATGGATAATTATTCCATTTGAGTTTTGCTTGATTTGCAAGCCTAAAAAGAAGTTTAGCTCACCCATCATACTCATCTCAAACTCACTCCCCATAAGTTTAGCAAATTCCTTACTCAATTTGTCAGAGGTTGCCCCAAATATGATATCATCCACATATATTTGCACAACCAGGAGATCCTTACCTTTTTCCTTTAAGAACAAGGTACTGTCAATTTTACCTCGTTTGTATCCATGTTCTAGCAGGAATTTTGATAGCCGCTCATACCATGCTCTTGGTGCTTGTTTGAGTCCATACAAAGCCTTGTCAAGTTTGTATACATGGTCAGGTGTCTCCTTGCTTTCAAAACCTGGAGGCTGTTTCATAAATACTTCTTCCTTTAGATAGCCATTAAGGAAAGCACTCTTTACATCCATCTGATGGAGAGTGAATTCCATGTATGTAGCAAATGTTATAAGAAGTCTGATTGCCTCCAGTCTTGCCACATGTGCAAAGGTCTCATCATAGTCAATTCCATCTTCTTGACTATATCCTTGGACAACCAGTCTGGCCTTATTTCTTGTAACCGTTCCATCCTCATCGAGTTTGTTCTTGAAGACCCACTTTGTGCCAATCACGGATATGTCTAGTGGTCTGGGTACTAAGTGCAATACTTGACTTCTTTCAAATTGGTTCATCTCTTCTTACATGGCATTTACCCAATCAGCATCCTGTAAAGCTTCAACAATGTTCTTTGGTTCGATTAAGGACAGAAAGGCATCAAACGCACACAGACTTTTCAAGGATGATCTTGTTTTGATTCTGGATGCCAAATTTGTTATGATTTTCTCAAGAGGATGAGAGTTTTGATATCTGTGTGGTTTGAGCACCAATTATTGTGGAGCAGGATCATTGCCAAGGCCAGAGTGATTTTATGTTGAGTTCCCCCTGTCATGTCGCTTGGGGTAGTTGGAAATGGTCCATCATCTGGTCCATCTTCCATGATTGCTTCATTTTGTTCACNAAAAACAACATGCACACTCTGCTCTACACACATAGTTCTTTTGTTATATACTTTATAAGCTTTGCTATGTGATGAATATCCCAAGAATACTCCCTCATCACTTCTGGGATCAAATTTACCTAGGGAATCCTTTCCATTGTTGTGCACAAATCACTTGCATCCAAAATCCCTAAGGTGGGATATGTTAGGCTTTCTCCCTTTAAGTAATTCATAAGGAGTTTTCTCTACCAGTGGCCTGGTCATGCATCTATTTATTATGTAGCATGCAGTATTTATTGCTTCTGCCCGGAAGCTATAAAGTAGTTTTCTAGAAAGAAGCATGGTTCTAGCCATATCTTCAAGAATTCTGTTCTTTCTTTCAATAACCCCATTTTGTTGTGGGGTTCTAGGGGCAGAAAAGTTGTGATTGATACCATGTTCATCACAGAATTCAGAAAACTTTGCATTCTCAAATTCAGTACCATGATCAGATCTTATTGATGCTAGTTGATTTCCTAACTGTTTTTGAGTTTTTCTAACAAATGAAGTGAACATATCAAATGCTTCATCTTTAGATGTCAGAAATAAGGTCCAAGTGAACCTTGAGTAGTCATCAACTAGCACCATTACATATTTATTACCACCTCTGCTCAGAGTTCTCATAGGACCACATAAGTCCATATGAACCAGTTCCAACGTCCTGGAGGTACTGACCATTTTCTTGCTTTTGAAATATGATCTTACCTGCTTCCCCCTTGCACATGCCTCACAAACTTCGTCTTCCTTGAATTTAATGTTAGGAAGCCCTACCACTAAGTCCTTGGAGACTAATTTGTTGAGCTGATTTAGACTTGTGTGACCAAGTCTTTAGTGCCAAAGGACGGGATCATTGTTCAACACACTTAAGCAAGTGAGTTCATTTTCTGATAGTCTGGACAAGTCTATGACATAGATTTTATTCATTCTTTTCCCCTGCAAAACAATCTTGTCAGTAAGCAGGTTAATCACAAAACATTTTGTGGAAGTGAAAGCAACTAGGTTACCTCTGTCACACAATTGTGACACACTGATCAGGCTATATTTCAAGCCATCTATCAAGTGCACATGTTCAATGGAACGTGTGTCATCCTTACCTACCTTACCAACCCCGATAATTTAACCTTTCTTTCCATTTCCAAAGGAGACATTTCCTCCTTTGAGATTTTCAAGTGAAAGGAATTGTTCCTTGTTCCCTGTCCTATGTTTTGAGCAGCCACTATCCAAGTACCAAATTTGGGTGCTTCCTCTCACTTGAACCTCTGGTTCTTCATATGATTCCTCATCAGATTCGCCAATTGCCATGAGCGCCTGTTCTTCATTCTCACCATCTTCTAATTCTTCATCTGAGTTTTCCCCCCAAGCAGCAACCATAGTTTTTGTTGTGGTTTTTTTGGGTTGGACCAGTTACTTCTTCCTGTTCCTTCTTTCAAACCTATCCTTTTTCCATTCCAATTCCCACTGAGGACAGTTCTTGATATAGTGATCAGTCTTTCCACACTTGTAGCATCCCTTGTTGGTTGGCCTTTCTGGAGCTTTTGCTTTGTTGTAGTTTCCACCTCTAGATATTCCCTTCTTCCTTATGAGAAAGTTTCTGAATTCTTTGGTAATCACGGCCATCTCATCTTCCTCCAGATATGCTCCCTCAGTAATTCTCAGTGCTAGACTCATTTCCTTCTTTGGCGCATCCATTTTCATTGTCTGCCTTCTAAGTTCATAGGCAGTGAGGTTTCCAATTAGCTCATCCAATCTGAGGGTTGCCATATTTTTGGATTCCTGGATAGCAGTGATTTTACTTTCCCAGGAAACTGGTAAGACCCTTGTTAGGATCTTCTCTACCCTGTCCTCTTCAAGAATGACTCTACCAAGAGACTTAAGTTCATTGGTCAGAGTTGTGAACCTTGTGTACATTTCTTGAATTGTCTCTCCTTCTTTCGTAGTAAAGTTTTCATACTGAGAGTATAGTAGAGTACCTATTGATCTTTTCACTTGAGGTGTTCCTTCGTGAGCTACTTGTAAGGTATCCCAGATTTCTTTGGCAGTGGTGCAGCTTTGAATCCCACTATACTCGTCTGGACCTAGTCCACAAACTAGCCACTTTTTGGCCTTAGCATTTTTCTCCCATTTCTTCAGATCCTCAGCAGTGCAGTCAGCTCTAGTTTTGGTACATCTTCTCCTTCAGCAGTCTTCTTCATGGTGGCTAGAGGATCATTAGTGACTATGTCCAAAAGTTCATAGTCTTCTCCAATCAGGTGATCCTTCATCCTGTTCTTCCACCAGGAGTAATGTTGTCCATTAAAGAGTGGTGGCCTTGAAGTTTCCAGGTGGTGCACTCCAAGTTTCCAGGTGGTGCACTCATTTTGATCTTTTCCAAGGTGTTAGCCATTTCAAGGATAACCCGCTCTAATACCAATTGATGTTTTATGCGTCAATACCACACAAGAAGGGGGGTGATTTGTGTGGTGTCCAATTTTCGAGTGATGTCGTTATAGAAGAACATGGTTCTTCTTGGTGTTCCAACTTCTATAGTTTGCGGAAAAGTAATTGTAAAATCTAAAGAACACAGCAATTTTTACGTGGAAAAACACCTGGCTCAAGATGAAAAAACCATGACCTACTTCCTAGTAGGATTTTCCCAAACTCTTCACTATGTCAACGAACCAAACAGCATTTACAAAATAAACTCTTTTGTAAACCTATGGACTAACTCTAATCCCTTTGTGGCAAACTAGCCTCTAGCTATTTGCGACAAACTTCAAGTTAACTCTAACTTGAACAGTGTGTACCTATTACAATTGCTTCTAGATAAAGCTGAAAGATACAATATGTAATCACCTACTACAAACAACTAGACTCAAAAAACAACAGATGGAACTGGTTCTTCTAGCTAGTTCAAGTAGCTTTTGTGTCGCACAAGGATTCTGCTTGCCAAATTGCTTTGGTAATTTTGCTTTCAGTTCTTGTTTCACTTCTGTGTTTGTGCGTTATTTTTTCAGCAGGAATGCTTCAACATTTTATAGAATCAGTAGTTGAGACATTTTTGTTCAGTTCTAATACAATTCTTCCTTGGTGGAAGAGTTTGAGTTTATCTCAACTTCCTTGATATCGATTCTGTCCTACCTGAAATCAAACTCCATCTTCTTATCAATTTGCAACCTTTTCACTTGGGAGATAACCTCTTAGTTCACAGATAATGTTTATCTCCTGTGAATGGACGCTTCTCATGCCAATGGGTCTGTTTGACTATGTTTGCCCTGATGGACCTGGTTCAACTAAGTTGGCATTTGTCAATCTTCAAAACCATGCAGTG
>ML420765.1:0-68746 GCA_005239525.1 Nicotiana knightiana | reverse complement strand
GGGGGGGGGGGGGGGTTGAATGTTCCGCAGAAACGAAGTAGCATCCAACAGATGCACCTGATCATCTACCTATAGCTACATCCTGGGTACAAGATGGTCTGCACATGTCATTTAGGAGCAAAAGATTATTTGCACAACAATCTTTTCATCCAATCAAATTGCAAAAGAGAACTCCAGTGAATAATTATAAAAAATAGATGATTTTGAGAATGAAATACTATAGGCATGACGAACAATCTTTTTTTTCCCTAGAAGGTAAGGTGACTATTGTTGTATGCAGCACCCAGGGACTGCTACATCACAAAATCCATTTACAGATGATGCCCGGAAAAAACAAATTACAGATGATGCAGTTTCTATCATTAGCTATGGAGGGAGCTGATAAATTCAATATGATCCGAGCATCATTTACTAGCTCAAGTATTAACATAGACAGAAGTGCTTTAGTTGATACACTACAGTCCTCTTTCTTTCAAACCATATCCTCCTCTCCTATAGCACCCAGATTATGGAAAGAGGGATTAAATTCCAAAATTTTCTGATTCTCTAAGACTCTAATGGGTTCTCTTCCCTTTCAAACGGCTGAAAATGTTCCTGGGAATGCCAATTTACTGTGGAATAGATTCAAGAAAAGGTTCCAAAGGTCCCAAGGAACTGGATAATCAAGGGCTAACTGATTCTGCCACATTTTAACATACTTGCATGTGGCAACATCTATTTTAGCTAGGGTGTCTTGCATGAGACATGCTTCATTTAAGACTAGCTATCCAGCCCAAACAAGCCAGTGCATGCCTTTCACCTTGCCTCCCTCCACACGAAGAGGAATTTTGTTTTCTATAGTTCCCCCATAGCCAGTTATCACTGCAGTCCCAGCAAGAGCGTGTTTGGAAAGCCACCTAGGAATTGGATTTGGGTATAATTGGGTGTAATTACACAGTTTCGCATATTTGTTTGGCCAAGTAACAACCTGGTCAGCATGAAATTGGCTGCAATTGTGGAGAGGTGTAATTATACTCTCCAATTCTCAAGGGGGAGGTGAGAATTGGTGGTAATCACACTGTGTAATTACAAGGTTACTTTTTAATTTCTTTCTTTTTTATTTTTGTTTTTAATTTATTTTCTTATAACTTTTTGTTTCCATTATTTCAATTTTTTTTAATTTTTTTTCTACTTTTAATTTCTTTGTTAATTTTAAAATATATTTTCTTTGTATATTATGTCTTTTATTTCTCTACATTTACTTATTGTGATTCCATGTAATTGCTCGTATAATCTATTTCTTATTAGTTTTATTTTCTTCATTTTGTGTAATTGTGTTATTATTCTAGTTTTTGAAACTACACCTCCTAATATTAGAAATAATGAATCATTAACAAACATGGCATATTAGTAGAATTTCGTTGTTGAACAAGGTTATAAACTTATTATGTTTCCTATTCTTAAGTTGTATTGGAACCTATTTTTATTGTGTTGGAATTTGACATATGTTAAAGTGTTTTTTTGTGGGATTTTGAAATTGTGTTATATTTATGGTACCAATTAACTTGTTTTAGTAGTAGTGGCTTGTTATTTCACATTGCATGTTGTTCATTTTTTAGTTAGAATTGATAGATATTGTCAAACCTTTGCAAATGTTATGGCATTATATTATAAATATTAATTTATTTTATCAAACATGCATTCCATGATGTTCTTATAAAACGAATGTTTTTAATTTTTATAATTCATTAAACTAAATATTATTAATTTGCAAAATATATATCAATTATTTTTACGATATTAGTTATAAATATATGATTATTAATTAGTGTATATTCAAGAAAAATTATGCATCTTAAATACCAAATCTAATAGTATCATTTATACTAATAAAAATTATTTATAGGCATATATTTATTATATTAACTTTTTAAGTTCTGATAATTATTTCATTCAAAATTTAATGAACTGTGTAATAATACTTGTGCAACCAAACAGCATGCTTGTAATTACACTGTAATTATGTTATGACAACAAACAGGTCGTCGTAATTACTAGGTTGTGTAATTACTACCCTAGTAATGACACCAATTACAATTACCGGGTGGCTTTCCAAACAGACCCCAAGAGTTGTATTCCCTAATTTTACAGTGTACTAGCCACTGTTCTCTTTTAGCAAATACAGAGTGTCCTTGCCTCCATTCATCCAGTCCTTGTCTTCTAATCTATTAAGCAAATGTCGTAATTCAGCTTCTCATGAGCACAATACACCAGCTATTTTCTTCTCCGCGCCGTGCCATAAAATGCCTCTGGGCAGTCAAGTTGTATAAATCTGGATATACATCTTTTAAGGTAGTGTTTTCCTGTTCATCACCCACTTTGAAGTAATGTTCATGAATTCTGGCCACGGGTTTCCAATGTGTTTCCATAAATCACATACTCCATCCGTTCCAGTTTGTGAACCTATTTCCTTTTTGGTCCGTTCCAAAAAGAATGAGCCCTTTCTAAATTTGGAAACAATTTAGCATAAACTTCCAATTTTACCCTTAATGAGAAGCTTTTATAACCACACAAATACTCTAGACCCCTTTTTGACTTGTTTAGGACCATAAATTCCAAAAGTCTTCATTTTTTCTTAAACCCCGTGGCCAGTCAAACAGGTTCACATAAATTGGAACGGAGGGAGTAAATGGGATTTGGACCAACTTTTTGTGCAGCAGCTGTTCATCACTCCATATTTGGTATTGATGATATTCTCCCACGGAGCATTATCTTTCTTAATAAATTTCTACAACCACTTCAATAATAGGCTTTTATTGTTAATGCCCAGATTTCTCACCCATAGATATCTTTGGCAGGATAACTTTTTCCCACCTAATCAAGTAGAAATTTTTCTGATACCTGTCACCTTCCCCTGAAAGTTCCTCTTTAGTCTGTCTAGTGTCTCTAGAAGTTTTGGGGTGAGAAACAGTAACATCGTGTAGGTTGGCAGGCTATCCAACACATTACTGATCAGGGTCACTCTACCTCATAAGGGTAAATACTGCTTATTCTGCAGATAGTCTCTTCTCAAACTTGTCAATGACTCCTCGCCATACAGCTGAAGTTTTATGGCTCACCCAAAACACAATCCAAGTACGTTGAAGAGGATATGGTTATTTGTCACCTCATTCACTGAATATATGTAGCAACTGATCCAATTTATCTGATCTAGTACTTCAAAAGCTATTAGGAACACTTTCAAAATGCATCACTGGAGATTCCTTGGCCTCACAGAAGATGGAAGTATCATCTGCATAGATAATATGAGAATTGGCGCAGAGTTCTACCATTACCAATTTTACAGCCACTTATTCACCCTACATCTACTGCAGATTCCAGCATCCAATGAAAGTCTTCATCACCAGAATTAAAAAGGAAATGATTGAGAAGATCTCAGTGTCCAAGGCGCTTTGTGATTCAAACAGTTCTTCAGATTCTCCATTTAGGATTGGTTATATATGCAGTAAGAGATCCAACTTCCCATTTCTCATCATAGATATCAGAAAAGACCAATTTACATAATCATAATCCTTCTCCACGTCCAATTTACAGACTATGCCTAGCAAAATTTACTTTATTCTCGCATCAAAGCATTCATCCGCCACTGAAGCAGCAACAGTTATTCGTGTATCCCTTTAACAAACTCTATCTGTGAGTTAGTAATCAATTTCCCCATAGATACTTTCATTTTTTTAGACTGCAGCTTAGCAATAATTTTGAGTCAACTCTATGAAAGAAGCATTTATTTTCTTTTCAAATATATACCCCTGAGAAAGAGCTTAGTTACTTCCATCATCTCAGCTTTTCCCCAGGCCAGCACTTCAGAGAAGATGCCACGGAAAATTCATCAAGTCCAGGGACTTAGCCTTGCCCCCTTCACAACTTCTGATTATTTGTTCTACCTCTTTTTCTACAAAGGCCTCTGTGACCAGTTGTTCTCCTCCTTGGAGGAAGGACGTAGTAATCGACAAAATGCTTCGAGGAGTTGAAAATCAGCATAAATCCAGAGATTCTCGAATAGGGCAGCCTTTGGAGCTGTTGCTGAATCCATGGGCAAGGCGAACTGAAACATCTTAGTAGCCAGTGGAAAAGAAAGCAAAAGCGATTCCAGTAGTAGAGGCGGGCAAAATCGGAACTTCCTAAACTGTGCAAACGGGGTTGTGAAAGAGCAATACAAGCATCGTGCAGCTAAAGCAGCCCGAATGCTGCACCCTAGGTGGCGAAAGTCCAGTAGCCAAAAGCAACACTAGCTTAGGCTCTGACCCGAGTAGCATGGGGCACGTAGAATCCCGTGTGAAACAGCAAGGACCAGCTTGCAACGCTAAATACTCCTGGGTGACTGATAGTGAAGTAGTACCGTGAGGGAAGGGTGAAATTTTCCTTTGATTTTGTCTGCTTCTTTTAACATTTGGCCATCCACCATCAGTATCAATTTTGTTGGCTCTCTTATTTGCATTAGGCACCTTGTGGAAAAACTATGTTCTTGTCTTCATAATGCAACCACAAAAATCTTGATCTCTAACCTCAAATAAAGTTTCTCCAATTTATCCAGTCTTTCCAATTACCTTGTAGATCTATTCTCTATCATTATTCTTCAGTCAAGCAGTGTTACTCAACTCTTTCTCCAGTGCTTCTGGCTTATATAGAACATCGGTTTTCTTCATTTCTCTGTCTTATCTGATTAATAGGCTCCAGTTTCAGATGTTCTTAAGAAGTTTCAACTTTCTTGCCAGTATGAAGTCAGCTCTGCCTTTAAACATTGTACGAGTTGCACCAATTGCTTACAAGCAATCATCCTTGTCCAACCAGCTGTTTTATTTTAAAATATGACCCGTTCCTTTCCCAGTTACCACACGCCAACATAATGGATCTAGTCATTTCCCGCATGCCTGTTGAGTAAAATCTCATGTTCATTGACTTTAGTTTACTGAAAGCAATTATGTCTGTGTTCCACTTTCTAACCAGCCTTTTCAGAATAGCCCCTTCCCCATTATCACATTCCAGCAGAATACCTTGATCTTCATCTGGACACTCAACAGACCTCCTACCCTTGCTTCAATCACCTTCATCCCCATAATTTATGAGGAACTCCAGTTTCTTTAGCTACCTCTGATCTCTTCGTCTTGAGCTCTTTCTGCTACTTTAAAACCAGAGCCACACTTGGCTGTGCTCTCTTCCTCTCTATTCTCATGAACACGTCCATCGCTTCTTTTTCGAAACTCAGAAACTGCACGCCCAATTGCTTACTGAATGCTCTCTTTGACCCAGTTTGACACCTATTTCCACCAGAATTCTTGATAATGCCGGTAAAATCAACAATATTAATACCATCACAGGAATGTCAAAGATCTGAACCGCAATTGGTTCAGATTCCTCAAAGGTCCATATCAGGACCTCCATAGGCTCTGCTACCATGTCTCCTTCTTGCTAGGACCTTCGGAGAGTCCTCATTGACGAATTTTCCATGCTCTTTTCAATTCCACATTGTGATCCTCCTCAATTAGAGCAAGATTATTAGAGATTTGTGATAGCATAGGAGGTTCCAACAAGGCACTAATTCCACCTCTAGAACCATCGAGTCCACTATCTCTACCTATGTGTGTATATATTATCTCAAGTGACTGGGCATAAGCATATCAGGTTTAATTTGAGCTCTGCATTTTGTTTTGCAGGAGTCAGTATAGGCCTTACCATTAGGTTTGCTGCTTGCTATCCCAGCCTTTTTCTTATATTTACCCTTTTCCTTTTCTTTACTCTATTTTAATATGGTTCATACTCATCTTTGCAGTTTATCAGCTTTTCCTTTATTAAGAGTAAAAAAAAGGGGAACTGTGTATCCCCGCTTTCATTTGTATGAAATTTTAAGAGATAGCAGGCTGCATACCTTAGGCCGGCATCTTGTTATGTTCATTTGCAACATCCAACTTTTCAAAATCTGGCCACAGGACAGAGTTTGGCCATTGACTATCTCTGACGTGCTATTTTTTTTACAATGGCTTTTTCTCACTCTTGGTGCGAACTCAACCCAAATTGGAATTTAGAGGATCCAAATGGTTGCAGAATCCTTTTCTCGATTTTCTTACTCTAATTCTCACCTATCTGAAAGGGCGTTTCTCGAGTATCCAAACATAGAAATCCTTTGAATGTAGGTTCAATTGTTTGGAAAAAAAATTTGATCCTTAAGTGATGCAGAAAGACCACCAATTGGATCAGACTTGTTCTGATTCCTCTGTGTTCCAACTGCACGCGATAGTTGGAGACCACTGTTTGAAAAAAAGCCTCTTTCTTTCTTTGAACCACTATCTCCCATCATAATCCTCTCGATCAACCCCTTCAGAAGCTAGTTTTAAGACATTGCAGATCTACCTTACATTGTCTGTCCATCACCTTCTGCTCATAAATTTTCGTCGCCTCTCAATGAGTTCGAATCTTGCAAGCTTTTTTGTTGTTATCGTTTGGGAACTCTTTAATCCAACAGCAGACGAAATTTTCCATTCCATTGTTACCTAATGTTCCAGTCTCATCCTCCTATACTAAGTTTAAGTTACTAAGAAAAACAATCCAAACGTAAATCCAAATTCACTTGCAAAAGTTGGTAAAAGAGGATGTGAAGGGTGTGGATTGATGTTGTTTTAGGATTTCAGGATGGTTGATTTCAATTTCTGATCATTTAAAGATGGTTCAGAACTGTCTGATATTGTCGATTACTCGATTAGGAAAGATATTTTTGGTTTTTTGGAGTAAAGTTGGTTAGAGACGGTGTATTGCCAGAAATCTAGAGAGAAGGATGAGTTTCTTTCTCCAGACTCATCCTGTAACTTCGAAAAAATAGCATGATAAACATTCTAAAACTATGAAACACATGATACATCTATCAGGGCCAATAGAAGTTCAACTACAAAAAGCTACTCCAATATCCGAAAAAGAAAATGCACAATTTTGAGAAATTTTAAGAAATCAGACATGTCAAAGATAGTTAATGGTGAAACGCATTTTTAAACTGACAGAAAAATTACTTCATAAAAATAAATTGCCACCAGAACTTTCACTAGCACAAAGAATAAGAGAGACAGATAGACAGACACAGACGCCCCACTGAAACCCCAAAAGAGGGAAAAATTTGAAGGATCAGATAGATAATAAGGTAAAATCTAACTTAAAAAGAGAAATCCAGCAGGAAAAAGTCACAACTGCTATCAAGATTATAGTGTAACGACAGCACAAAGTTACCTTGTGGGCATATTCCACATAGTTTTCATGAAAAAGCTTGAAATACTGATGAAGTGTTGATCGTCCTTCAATTGAATCAGCAGCAACGGAGCGTAAATGAGGCGATGAAGGGGGCAAAAGAACTACCCTGGGCCCAGTAAGGAGCTCTTTGCTTATGATAGTAGCAATATCTGTATCTTTTGGTCCCTCTGAGTCTCTGAGTTTGTCAACCTTATCAATAATTGGGGGAACCAGTGTATTCCAAGTCTCCATCTCCAACACTATACACTCGCTAGAAGGGGTAAGACCCACAATCCATGAATCTCCAAAAGAATCTGACAGAGCCAAGAAACCACAAAGTGGGGAGGCTGAGGATGCTTCTCCTTGGAAAGTGCTAAGAATGGGATGCACAGAGGGGCTTCTCATCATGTCTTCTTTGCCACTACTCTGATTAGTAAATGGCAAAAAGTGCAACACTACTGAATCAATTCCTCCATCGTGAAGGCAATATATTCTTTCTGAAATAAGGGGATCAACAAACATCGATATAACAGAACCGCTTCTTCTGGGCAGAGCTAAATCCACAATAGCCAGCCTCAAAAGAGGAGGTGGATGCCCCAACCATAAGGTATGATCAGGTGGCAGGTCAAGCTTCAAAATAGAGGTGTCACTGGACAATGACTCGCAAATCATTGCAAGGCCAACTATACTATCAGTTGAATCCAGACAAACCTGAGGTGGGCTACCGACCTTCCAAACCGGCTGTACTTCATCAGCTAAAGCATCAATTTGCAACTGGCCACCACTCCAAGCAGTTACGACAATAGAATCTTTGCTAACTAAATCATAAAGAAAACTGACAGCACGCCCTTCACAAACTGGAGGATGAACCGAGTCTTCTTCAATGCCGTGACTTACTTTACGTAAGGGCCCCTGCAAGTAAAGCCAGTGTTAAGAAGGTGATACATAGTTGGAAAGACAAATAAACGAGCTTTTCTTAAAAACGATTCCACCAAGAGATTAAGCCAGAGCAAATAAAGTGGCTTGCTTTGTAATCACTGGAAATAACTTCTTTTCCTTCATAGTGAGATAAGGAATAGTAGTGCAGCCAAACTTAGATGTTACCACGTGAAATTAAAATTTCACACAGATTTCACTTCAAGAAACAGGAAAAAGTACAACATAGTACTCATTTAAGCAAAATTATAGTAGTATTTATTTCAGCATAAAAAGAATAAGAGAGAACAGAAATGAGGCCCTCCACACGTAGAAATAAAAGTTCAGTGGATTGCTTTTCCGAGGAGATACATGAAGAGAAGAATGGGAGCCATTTCCGTTGAAATACGGTCTTAATTTGTTTCACCGTGTTTTCCACTGCAATCTTTAGACTGAGGTTTATAAGACTTGTCCGAGTCGGCATCCTTTACCGATACACAAGCAACTGAGACAGAAAAAGAGTGTCTCGTCCAACAAGACATTAGCCCGTAAAATCAATACATTAGATAATAAGGACAGACGGAAAAGACTTTCTACTGTATCTTGCTTCTTGCTAGAGCAATCCAGCTAGAAAGCACTACAAGTACGTCTTCCTCCGTGTATGCTCAAATGAAAGGTAGAAAAATACTTTGTTCTCCCATATGAATCAGTATCTACAAATCTTCTGTTTTTAACAATACAACGCTTACAATATTCAATGGTGACATGTTACTACAATCAGCAATCAGAGCCATTGTTTACCTCTTCCATATTAGCATAACGATTAAAAATAAAAATGAGGTAAACATAGATGCATTCTTCCTTCATATCCTTAATCACTGAAAATCAAACTAATGTTGGTCTCTGAAGAAGTTCAAGGTATAAATGGTGCCCGATAAAGTCCAACTTATGACTGCTATATCTAAAATGCACGGTAAACATAATTAAAATATTAAAACATAAAATAGGATCCACTTTTAAAAAATAATGTTTACATAAGTAGCCTGTTCCAGCTGTAAGGAAGGACGGCATGCTGCACAGCATATCAACTAGGGCAATCAAATCTGACAGTTCATATTCATGAATATTCACATATGGCATTGAATAACAAGAGAGAGAAAAAACAATTGACGAAAAATGAATCAAGCCATAATGCACAAGAGATTAAACTCCCTTCACTTTTGTGATGGTTCTCATCCATCTAAGCAAGTCAAAGTGGGTATTGGCGGATATGGCTGGATATACTCAAGAACATTAGAACTGTTTGTTAGTAAAGTACCTGCAATGAGATTGACGCATCAAATAAAGCATAAGGCTGAGCTCTAAGTACAGAAGCATTTTCTGCATGAACTTCTTTCCGGGCTAGTTCAGGAAATGTTGCTTCCAACCAAGAGATTGCCAAATTTGAGTTTTTCACAGCTTTTGAATTAGATGATTTCAGACCAAACACATGCGCATCACTATATAACTCCAGGATAGATTCCCATTTGTACACACTGTTCAAATGGAAAGAATCTACTTTAGTGGGATCAAGTGAAATATTGTGACCTGCCTCTTGCATAGGCTAAAAATAGCAGACACAAGAAATAAGTAAAAACATTTTCAAATTAGAAGTCTTGAGGAAAAAATGAAACGAGAAATATGGGAGGGGAAACAATTCCTCTTGGGGGAAGACAATAGTCTATGAGATCTCTTATAAAGACAGACAAGCCTATCAAAAAAAGAAATTAAAAATACTACCTATCAGCAGATCAATTTTACAACTGAGCAAGAATAAGAAAAGTCAGAAACATTATGGAAATATACTTTGTATAAAGACCTTTAAAAATAATTTCATATTACTTCACAACCATCAATTCAAAATTAAATTTCTCTGTCCATAGGTATCTCTGAACAAAAGCTTAAGATTAGCAGAACTGTGATCTTTGGTAAATTACCTTCCAAATGGAACAACAGGACATAGGATGTAAACTGAGCCATCACTAAACAAGACAAAAACCTGCAGAAAATAAAATAAAATCTCAACTTAGAGGGTGTTTGGATTTTTAAGCACTTATCTAGTTTTTGTGGTGTTTGGGAATGATAAAAAGTGTTTGAAAGCACTTACTTTTAGGCATTAAAAACAAACCAAAAAAAAAAAGCCAAAAGCCAAAAGTTGGGTATTACCAACTTATGGCTTTAGGCTTTTAGCTTATAAGCTACTTTTTACAAGCCAATCCAAACACCCTCTCAGTGACAGTAAAACCACTTGATCACTAACCACCGCTACCTGGAGATGTTAGATAATGGGCGTCAAATTTGCTTACCCTATATTTATTATTCGATCTATCTGGAAGTGTAAACCTTGTTCATTATATAGTTATCACAAAAATATCGATACAGCTTTGAATCATAAACTATTACCATGCCATTCCTTTATTCTTATCATCCAACATATCCATATAGCTAAAAGATTATGAATCACTGATGAAGTCCAATCTATCAAGTCCCCAGAATTTGTCATCAGCGCATAATTACAGAATACCTGAGCATATAAGCACTAGGTCTACAGAATAACAGAGAAGTGTTAAAGAATGGAACTTACACTGAACCTGTCCCACAAATGATCACCCCCAAAAGAAAAATCGACGGCGCAGATTGATGTAGCATTGTGCGAACTGCCAGGCTCCACAGGCTGCAAATAATACTCCTGTTCTGGCTGACCAAGGGCCGACGACAGATCATAAACCCTGTATATGGAGAAACATCAGTAAATATAGCCCAATGTAATTTGTCGATAAAAAGAAATAACACATAATTCTCCAATCAGCAAGTGATTTAACATGCATCTGATATGTTAAGAAAGTCGTAGAGAATAAATTTTAAAAATAAAATAAAAGATGTCTCCACCACTGGATAACAAAAAGATCATGCCACACACCAGTTCTACGTGCTCTGACAACTACAAGCCCCAAAAATAGTGATCATTTGCACATGCACACCCAGTGAGAAGTGAAGGGGAGAAGAAGTTACTGTCTAGGCAGTGTCGTTTTATGCAATAACACGGTTCCAATGAAACCAAGGTTTAGGCTCTAAATGTAAATGGATCCAATAACTCTGATGTTTCCTTGGACTTTATCAGCTCTCTAGTTTTGTAGCACTTAATAGTAAATGAGCTGTCAAACGCACTTCTTTTGTAACTTTTTGCATCATCTTGAGGGCATATCCAACCCTTGCACCATTCTTTTACACCAAAATAGTGTAAACACCAAAATGGTGCAAATTAACTCCAATCCATTACACTATTTTTTATACAAAAAAGAATATTCCTTTTATATTCTTCTCTCTCTTCTATATTATATTATTTTCTTTTATTCAAATTTATTTTTTATTTCATAAAAGAAATCCATTCTTTTTTCTTTTTTACATATTCATCCATATAATTAATATTTCTTCCTTATATAACCATTTAATATAAAATTATTTTATACCATAAATTTTTAAATAATAAATTATACATTATACATATTAATCAATAATTCAAATAAAAATGAAATCATTGATAAGATATAATTAAATTACATTATGGTAATATTTAGTTTAATTACTACATAAATATTCAACTTACAGGATTAGTATATTGCTCTCATAAATGTTCCATTAATGCATTACGAAGTGCAAAATGAGCATCTTTGTCCTTAATTTCTTTTGTGCCGAGCTAAAAATTGTTCAAACCGTTAATTTTCATCTACCATCATTTCTACTGCTGGAGTTGGACCTTTCCAAGCATCTTGAATTGGTGCATTAATGTGATGACCCGATATTTTAGAACCTAATTCTGTGTTTCGAGGTCTCAAAAACCTCATTTTAGCCTTCTTCGATTTGCGTGTGCAGTCTGGGTGTTATTCCAGAAGGCTTATAATGTTTAAAAAAACTGATAAGAATTAGAATTTTTCTTTAGAAATTCATTTAAGTTGACGGTCAACGTTTTGAGCAAACGGACCCAGAACCAAGTTTGTTCAGTGGTCTTAAGCTTATAAATCTGACCGTGTTTTGACGGTCCCGGTGAGTCCGTACCGTAATTTGGGACCTGGGTGTATGCCCGAAATCAAATTTGGAGGTCCCTAGCTCGAGTTATTGATTTTTCTTATAAATTGAAAGTTTGAAAGATTTATGATTTTTAAGAATCGACTGATGTTTGGATTTATTGATATCGGGTCCGTATTTTGGTTCCGGAGCCCTGTACAGGTTCATTATGATATTTATGACTTGTCTGTCGAATTGGTGAGAAACAGAGTTGATTGGATGTGATTAGGACGTTCGGTTGTAAAAATAGAAGTTTTAAAGTTTTCTTAAAAATTTCATTTGATTTGGTGTCTGATTAGTAATTCTAGGCGTTATTTTGGTGTTTTGATCGCGCGAGCGAGTTCGTATGATGTTTTAGGACTTGTGTGCATGTTTGGTTTGGAGCCCCGAGGAATCGGATGAGTTTTGGATAGGCTACGGGGTGAATTGGACTTAGAAAAATATGGTGTTTTTGCTCTAGTTGGTATTCTTGTGCATTGTGCTTCGCGATCGCCAAGGGGAGCTGGGCTGGGGGAGGATTTTACACGACGCAAACGCGAGACCATGATCGCGAACGCTGAGCATTTGGGGGTTTGCTCTACGCGAACGCGACCCGTCATACGAGAACGCATAGCTTTAGCTAGGCTGGGCAGGGGACTCTATGCGAACCGGAGCCTTGTCTCGCGAAGCGAAGGTGACGCGGGCTATACCTTTGCGAACGTGTGGAGTCTCCCGCGATCGCGTAAGCCATTAAGGCTCTGCTCTTTGCTAACGCGTTAGTGTTCGCGCGAACGCGATGAACACTGAAGTCCCAATTACGGAATTCTTGCCATTCTTTCAAAAATTTCAAAACTAAAAGACCTAGAGGCGATTCTCCCATAAGATTTTCTTCCCCAATTTGTTGGTAAGTGATTCTAACCTACTTTCTATCAATTACGCATCACATTTCAGGAGTTCTCAACCTAAAATCTAGGATTTTCCCGGTGGAAATTGGGGGTTAGGATAAAATTAGGAATTTTTGCTATAATTGGAATTTAGACCTCGAATTGAGGTCGGATTCAAAACAAATTACATAATCGGTCTAAGGGGTGAATGGATTTTGGTCCGAACCTCGGGTTTTGACCAAGTGGGCCTGGGTCAATTTTTGACTTTTTGGGGGAAGTTTGGGGAATCTACATTTATGCATTGTAATTGATTTCTTTAGCGATATTTGATATTATTGAGTCGTTTGTGGATAATACGAGTGGTTTGGAGGTGAATTCTAGAGGAAAAGCTGTAATTGAGCATTGAGTGGCTTTTGGAGCGAGGTAAGTGTTGTGTCTAACCTTGATTTGAGAGAATTAGGAATCCTCGGACTATTTGCTATATGAATTTCATGTGAGCGGCATATATGTGAGGTGACGAGTACTTATGTGCCGCCAATTTATTTGTTTTCCATGTTTCCCGTTTTTCTCATATTATCTCTTTCTTTGTCTTAATTGTTAGATGCTCTAATTGTGTTCTCATGCCTAATTGCTACTTGTTAGACATTGTTTCCTTCTGTTCATGATATTGTTCTTTCCATATTTTCATTATCTCCTATTATTTGCTTAAGTTGGTTCATCGGTACCTTTTTGTTGTATATTCTGAATTGGTCTCGTTGTGTAGTATTACTTATGTGAACCTTCATGACGTACAAGTTTCCTATTTGTTTCGGTTTGGTGTTTAAGTATTGTGAAGGGTTTCCGTGATTTGAATTGTGAATATTATTGTGTATACTGAGCACTTGATGTTGATATGGTGGGATCGGGTTGCACGCCGCAACAGGTGGAATAAGGGTGATATATTGAGGTGGAACAAGGGTGAATCGATATTGTACGATGGGAACGGGTTGCACGCCGCAACAGGTGTAATAAGGGTGGATTGTTTGGTGGCATAAGGGTGAACTATGATTGTGTTATTGTGATATGGTGGGATCGGGTTGCACGCCGCAACACTTTTATTTATACTCATTGTTGTTTATGCTATTATGAGGAAATAAGGGAGGAATATGAGATGTACGGTGGGATCGGGTTGCGCGCCGCAACAACCTATGTGTTTATGTTTCCCTGAGTTGTGTTAGCTTTACAGTATTCTCTATTGCACTTATGGATTGGTAATTTCTTAACGTTGTTGACTTATTTCTGAGAGTTGTAGTTATTTCTTGCAAGTTACTGCTTGATGCTATTAGTCTTCCTTTTCTGCTTTGATCATATATACTGCGTACAGGTTGTAGTGTGAGTGACCCGTTGTAGCCTCGTCACTACTTCGTCAAGGTTAGGCTCGACACTTACCAGTACATGGGGTCGGTTGTACTGATACTGCACTCTGCAATTCTTGATCAGATTTTAGTGCTGGTCCGAGCTGATCGTGAGGTTAGCTGCTGGATTCATCCGACAGGAGGCCCAAGGTAGATTTGTCGGCGTCCGCAGACCCTGGAGTCCCCTTCTAGACATTACACTTTACTGTTTCTTTCCTTTCAAAAACAGTTCTATTTCTTTCAGACATTTACTTGTAATAAATCTTAGAAGTTCGGAATTATGACTCCAGATCCGGGTAGTAGTATATATATATATTGAGGCTGTTATATATTTCTGCACTCATTTTAGCTCGTAATAGCTTATTTGTTGTTATTTACTGTAATGTATAAGAATTGGCTTAATGATTCTCTAACGTTGGCTCGCCTAGCAAGTGAAATGTTAGGCGTCATCATGGTCCCAACGGTGGGAATTCTGGGTCGTGACAATTAAGATCACGTTCATCCTCGATTATCATATTATGCAGTGTAATGCATGTAGTTAATATACCATGTAGCACTTTTTTTCTCCAACAGCCCTGCAACAATTGCAAAACGAGACTGCAAAACTCCGAATGCACGTTCAACATCTTTTCAACATGATTATTTAATGAACATTATTTTATTTATTAACAACATATTATATTTCAGATTTGCACTTTTTAATTTTTGATGGTTATATATTTTTATACAACTATAACTTATTATAAAATTAACTTATAATTTTATATAAAAATAAAATATATGAAAATTAATTTATCAAAAAGTATACACCAAAATTAAAATGTAAAATTAATATTATAAAGATAATACATAAAAAGTATAAGTAATTAAAAATTTTATAATATGTTAAATTAAAAGTGTTATATAATAAAAGATAATAATAAAATATTGATGAATAACAATGGTGTTGATGAATAGCGTTACACCAAATTTGGTGTAACACTATTCACACACCAAAATGGTGTAAGAAATGGTGTTGGGTTGAAGCACCAAAACACCAAAATTTACATCAAAAGAGCGTTTGGCGTCAAAAATAGCATTGAGTTGGAGATGGTCTGATGCCTTTTATGATATATTCTACTTCATCAAAAAAAAAATCTATCAACTCGTACTACTGCAAATGAAAGAGCATCATCAATTTGTCTTAATGAGCAACCATATGGGTGAAATTACTGACAGCTCACTTCCTAATGAAGGTTGTTCAATATTGTCCTTGTTCATCTTCAATCTTTGGGATTCGTTGCTACTTCTGAACATTTTTCAGCTCACCATGTCCAAAAGGATCAGCAGTTGAACGAATATGCTAATGATGTATTGCATCTGACTTAGACAATTTAGAGAGCTCTCAGATGGCCACAAGTATATTTAGACTCGTGTAGCAGACCAAAAAACAGCATGGTGTTCTCCATAACTCTTTGTTTTAGAAAGCCTACTTGTACAAATTAGGAAACTATTTAGTTTAGAGATATATCATTGACAGAAAAGCAAACATGACGGCATGCACCCAAAAGAAGAACAGAACAAATGGAAACCTCTTTCGGATAGTTCAAATACTCAATAGATGTTTCACAATCAGTGTAGTTTAAATAAGCCAATTTAATAACATGTTTTCTATGAAGAAGTCCTCGCCACAAGTCTTCTTTTTCTATGTGGGAGTGGCATATATATTGATAGCTCCTGACAACCATGTAGCACTAAAACACCAAACAAAACCTTCCTCAACAGCCCTTCTTATTGCTTAGGCCTCAATCTCTCAAGGCTATGAGCATGCCACTGATCCTACAATCAGCACTTAAGGCTTTTGTCAGAAAACTCAGCTGGTGCTTTTTCTTCTAAGATTAATGAAGCTAGCTTGGCATACTTCTAGTTCCAATATACCATTTAAGATATGTTGGTGGTATTTGGTTTCAATAATTTGTGAGAATGTACGGGAGAAAAATCTATTATGCATCTTCTAAAGTGTTGTACAATGCCCTATTTATATACAGTGATTCAATAATAATATGTAACTACTTCCCGACGTGGGACACTATACATGACTAACTACTTAACACTCCCCCTCGAGCCGGTGCATATAAATCATATGTATCGAACTTGTTACGTGTAACTAATACGAGAACCAGTAAGAGACTTAGTGAAAATATCTGTTAGCTGATCATTCGACTTCACAAACTTTGTAACAATATCTCCTGAGAGTATCTTTTCTGGAAATTATTGTTCACGCCGAAAAATATAAAAGTGGTCGGAATTTGATTTAAATTGGATGGGTATGCTCGGATTTGCAAGGAGAAGACACTGTCCTGAAGAAGTTCTCCCAAATTCTGACCGGAAACTGCCTCACGCGCCGGCGCGTGGACGTCGGGGCTTCGCCGGAGAAATTCTTCCGTCGGCGCATGAAGGCGCGTGAGGGCGCGTGCGCCTTTTCTGCCAAAGATTTTTTAAAGGGTTGGTCGTCGAGCTCTGATCTACTTTCGGGTAGTGTTGGTTTTTGCACAACACTGACGGATAGTGGCTTTTTACTTGCAGCATACCTGTGTTTGCCGGAAAAAGACTCCTGGTTGACTGATTTCTCTTCCCGGAGTCATTGGAATTTACGCACAGCGATAAATCTCTCAAGATTGCTCTGATACCATGTGAGAATGCACAGGAGAAAAATCTATTATTCATCTTCTAAAGTGTTGTACAATGCCCTATTTATATAGGGAGATTCAATAATAATATGTATCTACTTCCCGCTGTGGTACACTATACATGACTAACTACTTAACATAATTAAACCTAGAGGGAGATAGTGTAGGCAAGCAGATAGGTACAGTATACCTTCCTCAACAGCTTTATCTCTTGCTACCCTCAATGTTATCAATAAATATAGGTTAAGAAAATTTTGCAGTGATTTCTGAATATAGCCATCTTGCTTACAAAGAAAAAAGGGTCAACCAGCAGAGCAAGTATGACTAACATGCAACTTGGGGAGTACTTGTATACCTGGCTAAGAAAGAGTTTAAGAGTAATCAAAGAAACTTTATTTTAATTTTTTTTAATTTTTTTTTATAAGCAAACTTCATTTTAAATTGAAACCTAGGCATTGTGCGGAGGTCAAAGATTATGTAGGAATTTTACAAGAAATATGTCTTTATTCAGAATTCAAAAGTCAGAGACAAATTTGATTATAGGAACTTATGAATAACAAAGCTTGTAGAATCTACTTTAAACAAATAAAGAATTGTTCATAGTTAAGAATCACGCCATTTAAGCCCTCAAAAAAGTCAACGGTAAAGTAGGATTGATTTGATTATAGGAACTCGTGAATAACAAAGCTTATGGCATCTATTTTATACAAATAGAGAATTGTTAATAATAGTTAAGATTTCATGTAAGTTAATCCCAAAACATGATAAATCGCCCTTCATAATAAAACCCTCTGTCGCTTATGTGGCATATTGTGTGAAATAAATCGCCTAAGAGCGCGTGAAGGGTGACAATAACCATTAAAATGGGCCCACCTGACAGCAACTAACGGCTAATTAGCAATTGTTTTTAAAAAACTTATATTTTCTCCTCTTTCTTTATACTACACCTTTCTTCTCCATTTTTTCACATTTCTTCATCTTAATCCATTTAAATTCTCTTTCTCTCTTGTTATTATTGAGTTTATTTCTTATCTTTCTCATTTTATCCATACTTCATTCGTACCCAAATTTATCTGAAAGAAGGAACACAAAAGACAAATCCAAAGTAGCACCGAGAAAACAAATTACTAATAACAAGACAAGAAGAGAGTTAGGACAAAGAATTCAATATTTGACTACATACTCATCTTCTCTCTTTCTGTTCTTCCTCTTCTTTGTTTACTGACAAAATTACAAATCTCAACAAACAATGACAAAACCCTAGATTTAATCCCAATTTCGAATAGCAACAACAATAGACAGAGAAATTGATGGCAGAAACCCCGATTAAAGAGAGAATTTTTCCGATGAGAGCAAAGAGACCATACTTTGAGAGGAGTAAATGACGGACTAGTGTAAAATGTTCCTTTTTTTATTGTTCCACGTAATTAGATTAACATATATTAATTAAGCCTGTTTTTAAGATTAACGTAATTAAATATCCACGTGGATTGACACATGCAGGTTTAAAAATTATTTAGAGTGTGTATCACACGCACCAGTAAGAACGAGACGGGGAGGTTTTCGGGGAGAGGCGATAGTTTAGGTAGGAAACTGGCAAATATTGTATAGCTTAGGCGGGTTTGGGGGTATTAACTCTTTTTTAATAATGATGGTGTTTGGAATAACTTGTATACACCTCAACTATTCCACCAGAGATCTACCTTCTAGCAGCACAGATACCTAGTAAATCTATCCATCAAGGCTTAGGCATATGGGAAGATATCACCTAGTAACTTTTTGTCTATGCTCGGATTTGAACCCCTGGACTCCAAGGTTTGCATCTGCTTCATTGACCACTAGGCCACATCATTAGGTGCCAAATTCCAATAATTTTACTGGAACCATATCATAAGAAAAATGAAGCATATATCAAAGAGAAACTTACTCTTGGGCACTTTGTGTTAAATAATTTAACCTTCAAGATACTGTCTAAAACACTTACTTCATAGGAAAAAAATGTGATTAAATTCAACTCATTAAAAGAAACAAGGAGCAGAATATATGCCACTTTTAGTAACTAGAACTGATCAAGGAGTGGGAAATCCAAGAGAAGTGCCTTCTGCTCGTGCTAACAATCCTTAAGCAGTAGATAAAGTACCAGCATCAGTACCATCAATAGTATAAGATATCAATTAGGTGTTAGGTAGGTCTCTCTATGCATTAAACCGCGATTTATGAGGATCATGAGGAAGCAACCACAGTTTTTACTGCAAAATGATTACTAATCCAGTCAAGATGTCTACAAACAAAGATTTATAAACTCTTTACAGGTTTAAACATACACCAGTTGAGAACTTTATCATCAAATAGTCCTAATACAAAATGACAATGAAGAAACAAGTACCTGAAAACGGAATCAGAAGAGAGGATTCCTAGATGGGTGTCACTGTAAGGGTGCCAACAAACCTGCAACGTGCGTATTGAGTTGTTTTTGTCAAAATAAATCTCTGAACCAACTGAAACTGTCCTGCAAGCAACAAAAGGAAATGAACACATTCAAAGTGACTTCTAGTGCACCGCAACTGATTATCAGACAACAACATAATTTACCATCAAATCTTGTTACTGAAGAAGGAAACATCATGTCTATTTTCATTTAATCTCCTAATACAGGTGAGAGGATAATCTGACTGGTCTGTTCAAGGATTACAGTAATAAATATTTTTAACTCTTAAAGAGAAACTCTTCTTCACTTGAATTTTCCTGATATTGCTATTTACACAATGGAATGTAAATTAGAAGGTCGAAACAAATAACCTGCATTCTGACCCTATAAAAGTCCTTTATTTATATTAAATAGAAACAAATGAAAATAAAACAGAAATTTTGAAGTTTTTATTTATAATACGGCAAAATTATTTTGTTAAGTGCAGGATAACTCCTGTATACAAGCGATGTATCAAAAAGGGAAGAACCTACACAGAATATGGTTCTCCATAAATGACACTCAAACTTTTACACAATAAGAACATTATGGTGCACCAAAGACTAACTAAAACCAATAGGCTATTTCTAAAATGTGCAAAATCTTTTATACCCCCTCAGAAGTTCTCATTGCTCTCTTTCCACAAGATCCATGTGATGGCTAAGGTGGCAACATTCTATGCTTTGCGTCTTCTCTTCTTTCAAAAAGCCCACATATGTAACATGTCCTTTACTAACCAAGCATTACCTGCTGCACCTCAGACCAATCGGCTTATGCACAGTGCATTAGACTGTGAATTCATATCAGGATGCCAACACTGCTCATTCACGACATACGTCATTTGATATATTCAAACACTTCGATTTCAAATTAAGAAGAATAAGCCTATTTTTCACCAGAAAACCCCAACAACCAAATTTTGCAATCACTTGCCGTTTTTTAGCTCCTAACTTACTCACTTTCTTCTTAAAGCACAAGGTACAATATCTCTTCACAAGAATCCCAGGAACCATTTTTTACAAAGATTCAGGAGCCATGTGTGAATTCATATCAATCTCGTTCTTACATGAGCAATAGCCAGAACAAATAGATGGTATTACTTTTAGTTGCAGTCACATGAAATCTGAACTGCTTTGAATCAGACGAGACATCAGCATGTAACTACAGATTCTCAGGCCTCTTGATGAAAGATAAATCTCAAAAACATAAATAAACAAATAAAATAAAGAAAAAACGAAGAGGGAATATTACATATGCAAGATCAAAACAAGTTTTCAAGAACCAATGCTACTTCCAAATGTTAAGTCATAAGGTTCAAATGATTGGAAAAAAAATAAAGGAACAGTGGCTTTAAATAGCTATACCAGAAAAGTCATAACTTCTTTCATGCAACGAGCAATAATATTGCATCAGACTAAATACACACGACACTTTCGAAGATATATGAGAATGTACTCTTCAATTGAAAAATTGTTAACAAACATCAAAAGGACAATGACGTTGATAACAATATTGTTTTTAATACTTTGGAGCCCAAAGAAAGCATAACCTAGCAAAACCAAAAGGAGGAAGTTATACCGGCATATAACTGTATTTTCTTTCGTCGAAGTCCTCCCGTAGAGATACATGACGTATAAACCATCCAAGCCAACTAGGAAAAGTGCTGATCCATTTCTATTAATGGAAATTCGCTGAACCTCAAAATCCAATTGCATATCAGCTTGGAGTACCTAAACAACAACCAGCATCACCAAATGCGTAGCTTAAAGCACTAGTAGCTTGCTATCAGGTAGTAGTACCAATGCACTTCAACCAAAAAAAAACAATCAGAGCGAACAAATATGTTTTATTTGTCATCATTCGACTAGTGACCTGATAACACAGATAGGAGTGTTAGTCTTCAATTCTTGTCCTACTCATGTTGTTCTTAACATTGCACAACAAGAAAAAGAAGCTTCGAAAGTAGGAAGAGGGAAGCATTCTCTGTAGAAGTCTAGTAGAACAGGTATTCTGGTGCGCAGTAGATAAATGACAGTTCAGCTATCCAAGTGAACATAACTGTCAGATCAACTATAGTCTAACAGAATGAATCTGATATCACAACTATCTCAAAGCCCCAAAAATGATCTGTTTAAATTAAATAAATAGTTAAAATACTAGTCAAGTTTAAGTTAGCATAATTTCCTCTTTCAGATAAAATGCCAAGAACATCAAAGAATAATGTACGAGAAGTTCAAATATATCTCAACTAGGCAGTGCCTGAAAGGCTGAACCTGAAGAAACGAGAGGTATAATAGTTTAAGATCATGCTGAAGTTTATTCTAACATATAATGCAAATTGTTCAGCTTTATTATGTTTCTTTTGAAGAAGGAAAATCACATTTCAACAGCAAAGTCTGAGGAACTCAAAGGAGTGATCCCTCTAGCTCCTTGAACTTTGGAGAAATAATCCTATGATTAACTCAGGAAAAAGTGAAAAAAGAAGCATAATGTGTTGATACATCCCACAGCCGCAGGTTCTAAAGTTCACAAGGATCAAACAGCCTCAAGGCTCTATCCCCCATTGTCTTCAATAAGCCTAATAAGTCTAGCTTAAGTGTCATATCTTTATAATAATCTCTCTTTTTTCTCATATATCAATCAATTCAGCGTCAATGACAAACTAGTCGGGGTCTGTATATGAATCATCTATATCCATTCTGCTCCATCGGCACTCATTTGTGTGCCATCCCATCATGCTTAGTTACTTTAATACAATCCATACGTATAAAATTCGTTCTTTTAGTTCTTTCTTCTTCTTTTTTTTCTTTTCTCTTTTCTCTTTTCTTTTTTTTTTGGAGAGTAGGGTTGTATTTAAAACATTGGAGCTGCATTCCATATGTTACTAGAACAATCTTAGGAGAATGCCGTAACCCCCAATTCAAGCCCTAATTTAAAGTTTCTCATGCTCACTATTCCGAGAATACTAAAACCGCAAACAATGAAGAGGGAATGTGCATTTCGTGAATATATGTAGAATAAGTAGGGACCTTAGAGGGAGAAGCGGCAAGGACGGAAGTAGGGTCCGGTTCGCCCAACCGAACGGAGAGCCGATGCAGACAGCTTTTGCAGGAGTCCCAAAAGTAGAGACGAGAAGCTCCGTCCCACGCCAAAAGGTTTTTAGGCATTGTGAATTTGGAGGAATGGGCGGCGCCATCCCTGCTCGGAGCACAAAAGACAGGGTGGTTTTGTAAGGGTAGCCATTCCAGTTCTTCTTTGGGCGTTGAAGCTGAAGTTGGCGTTGCTGATTGACGGCCACCATCGTCGGCGTCGTCGGTGTCACGGGGCTCCGACAAGTCGAAATTGTATCTCATGCTCAGATGCTCTTCTCCTCCTCACTTCGTCGCCTTGGGGTTTTGGATTCTCCCCGCTGCTAGCAAATGGAAATCGTTGTCATTTCAAATTTTAGGCATATGAAGAACCACACTAGTTTCCCATTTTTATTTTTTTTTTAACCAGACATCATTAGTGAAACTTACGGTCGAACACCTCTTGGCAGTAACATAACACCACTTCAATATAAAAGTAAAAGTTTCATCTATTATAATATATATTTTTTATAGCAATAATTCATTATAATATGTTATAATACACTTCAAAAATATATGTAACAAACGAGCCTGATATTGAGAAGTTTGATTGTATAGATATTAGTTATGTAAAAGTTATTAATGTAACTATTAGTTATAAATAAATTTGTTACGCTGGTACATCCTCCGTATCATATTATAAGTCGTGCTTACTAAAAATAGTTGTCTCAAATTATTTGTTATGTTAAAAGTTCAAAACAAAATTTATTTATTTTTCCTTTTTACCCTTAGTAATAATTATCCTTGAAAATACATACACCCCAATTATAAATAACTTTGTTCAAATGCCAATCAATCAACCTTGTTTTCTTAAACACTTTATAATGTTTTACACAAATGCAATCAATAAACATCGAAATCCTAACAACTTCCACCATTATATTATAAAGTCTATTTTAAACCAAAATTATGCTACTAGGAGAAAATGGAGAAGGAAGTAAAAACTCATTTGATTGTCGAAGATTCAAGACATCATGAAGTTGAAGACAATGTTAAGAATTTTGGCGATACAAAAGATTCAAGGGACTTAAAGTTGACTGTTTACCTTGAAAATGGTAATTACAATTATATTTGATTATGTGGTTTTAAAAATACGTGATCTATTTTAATACCCATTATTTAGGCAGTAGATGCTAAGTGTGAAGTGAGAAAAATGAAATAAGAGCAAAAGGGAACGAGATTACGCAAACCGGGCAACGGAGAGACCAGTCTCGAAGGTGGTCGGAAAGGCCTCGAGGTCGAGCCTAAGAAGCTTGACTGGGGGCTATCGATAACAGTATAATAGTGTTGAAGGCCTTAAGAATGGCCTATTTATGATCAACGACAAGTAATAAATGAAGAATAATTCAAAAACACAATAAATGAGAAGCAATAAATTAATGAAGTAATTGCAGAGAATGTTTTAGTTAGAGAGCAGAGGATGTTCTTGTTCTTGTATTGAATATCATTTGTGTTACAAAGTGACAAGGGTCCCCTTTATATATGAGGGAGAATCACATTATAGTACATGTGTAATTAATGCAAAGAGATATGGCTGGTATAGTCATTTAATACCACGGTACAGGCTTGTACTGTTTTGTGTATTTTGTCAGCTTTAACCACGTGTCTTTTGGGAGTCTCCTGTCTTATCATGACGGTCTTCGAATCTCGCCCCGCCTCGAGGTGTATCGATCCCTTGGAATGCTCCCTCGAGGAGTGAACCTCGGGGTTAAACTTCGGATGCTGCTTCGATACGGTCGAGGTCGAGGCTCGAACTGCTACAGGAGCCTAAAGATCTAGCTTCCCCGGTTTTTCCGTATACAGATAGTCCCCGCGTTTCTTGGAATGAAAAGACAAGAACCGATTTGAATTTACCAAGTTTTTAATACTTTCATTATTCTGTCAGTCATGCCACGTAAGCAACCGATGTGAGAGTTGCTCAGAGATCATATATGCTCAGAGATCAGATACGCACTGTTTTCTGAAAAGATTCGAATTTATTTCGACAGTTGGCTATCTTTTGGATTTCCTCAACGTGCGTGGTTGGACCCTATAAATACTTCTTCCCCTGCCCCTCCTTTTTTCATTGCTTCTTCTAACCTCTTCTAAAAAGAGCTCTCGCCTTATTTCTTGAATCCCCTTTCTGATCAGTTTCCTCTCGTTCTCTTTGAAACCTTTCCGCAGAAATGACGAAGGCTTCCAAAACTATTCAACGAGATGATAAAATCCCCTCTTCTTCGCGTTCCTTTACGGGAAAGGAAATTGTTCCCCCAAATCTCGAGGAGTGCATCCCTGGGCCCTACGAAACGACCTCTGATTTTAAGGTCGATAAACCTTCCTCGAAGCCGGGACGGTGCGAATCCATATCCCATTATATTAGCCTAATAACAAACGTCGAGAGAGTGAAGGCCGACTGCTGCTGGGGAGATGCGGTGCAAGTGGAGATTCCCTCTCAGGATGAAGACATAACGACCCATAAGACCAGTTTTCTCAGTGTATACATCTATCCATTTACCCTGGGCCCGATAGGGCCATCTTCATCGTCGATAGACCCCGACATTCTCAATTTCTGCAAGCGGTTTCAAGTGACGCTCGGCCAGATCCACCCATCGTTTTGGCGAACTGTTTACATGATTAGACATTTTTCAAATATGTTCGAGGGGATACCTTTCACCCTTGACTATCAGGTCAGAATGTACAGTCACCGACTTTATCAGGGTGGCCTGATTAAACTTCAACGTCGGGCCACGAGGGTTTTCTTTGCTTTAACCGATGATGGCAAGGACAGGGGGTGGATGAGCCGCTTTGTTCGAGTTAGGACCTTGGATCTGATTCCATCTGACAGGATTTTGTTCCCTGAGGAATGGAATACGAATCGTAAGTGAACATCTTAATTTTCCTTTGTGCCAATTCTCCATGAAACTAACTCCCTTTGACGATGCAGTTGTTGCGTGGTATCCTGATGCGATAAGGATCTCCCGAGCTGGGTTCGCTAGCTTGATTCTACCTGCCCATATGCCGAGCGTGTGTGGCGCGACCTAGCCAGGGGTCGATGGGAAGCCAAAAATCATGGTGGGACCTTTCCTTTTGCAATACCTAAGTTATGTTTAAAAGAGATACCCCTCAAATATATTCTGACTTCTAATGTTTATGTAGGCCTAGGGGAGGCCTCTTTGATGAGAGAAGCATTGTCTGGGGGAGCAGACATCGCGAACCTGAATGAAGGGAAGAAGAGGAAGAGAGAATCATCGACCGAGCCTCTGGAGCCAAAGAGGGTTGTCGTGCAAAGGTCCGAGGCCGACTCCTCGGCTTTAGACGAGAAAAAGGATTCATTGATATCAACCGAGGGAAGTAAAAGTGTAACTGCCTCTGCCTTTGTTGATCCGTTAACTGTTGAGCCGAGGGTTCCTGGATTAGAAGTTGACTATGATGTCTTACCCGGGATCGTAGAAGTTCTTGAAGGTGGATCGAATGATGCCCCTAATCCGATTGCTGACCGAAATATTCTCCGGGCCAAAGGGCACTCGGTAGGTGAGCTACGGGAGCCTGGTTGTGAGCTGAGGGCCCCGATTGAGCTAACCGGAGTTAGTGATAGAGGTGACATTCTGCCGGTTTCACCATTCTCCCCGATAGGGATACGGGGCTCTTCAAATATGGAATCCTTCTATGCGAGGGTGCCCCTTGGGGGGGAAGGTCGCAGTTGAGGGGCTTTTTACTATGGCCGAGAAGAATCCCCAACTTAATGCCTCGCTCATTTTCGAGGAAGCCAAAAGGCTTTGCAAGCAGGTGATTTATTTGTTGACTGTTTTGAGCTTTGATTATCACTTCTCTGACTCCCCTTCTTTCAGGCGAAAGTGCTTTACAATAGGACCACGGCCAAGTTTCAGTTTGAGCTGACCTATTACGAGGGGGAGTGCAGGAGATTTTTATCGAAGGCGGATGATCTCAAGGCTCTTCTTGCCAAAAAGGACGGGGAGGCGCTGGGCCTCCGAGCTCGGTTAGAAACGGCATCTCGGAAGTGGAATGATCTTGATGAGCAGGTAACATAGACTTCAGATGCTTTGTTTTTATAATTGATGTTAGTACTTAACCTTTATCGGGCTGATCTTCGCAGCTTAGGGAAAAATATGCCCTGATGCGGGAAGGATTCAGAGTCAGGGATGCCGAGATCCTTGGATTCAGGCAGTGTGTGAGTAAGATAACCTCCGAGAGAGATGCCCTCCAAGAGAAGTTGACCTCAAATGAGTATTGCCTTTGTGATGCAAGGGCTGAAGGCAACAGATATAAGGACCTCTATGTTGAATCGGTCATTGTGTTATCTTCAATTAAGGCCGAAGCTGATGCACTCACCTCGTATAAATTCAATGATGCTGCGGCAAACGCCCAGGCCAGGAAAGCGGCCGAGGAGACCGAGCTTAGACTTGATCGAGCCTTGGAGCTTGCCCGATTAAAGTCTCAGAGGCAGGCTCTCGAGGATATTCATGCAGGGGGCATCGATTTGTCTGCTGAGATCGAGAGGGTGAAGACCCTAGAAAAGGACTCAGAGGCACTGCTTGTTCCTGAAGACGATTCGAGAAGTGGCTCTAAAGATGATGAAGATGAGGGCGAAGAGGTCGTTGAATACCCGGGGGCCGAAGGCCAAGCTGCTGAAAGTATAACCTCTGAGGGAGCCGTTGAAGGCACACCCCAACTGTAGATTAGGTTTTCATTTGTTCTCCTCCCTTGTGCGAGGGCTCTGATTTCGAGTTTTGTAAATATTCTTTGTGAACTTTTATCACGTATAAAAGGCCTTTCGTGACTCCTTGTTTCTTTTTTGCTTTCTTGAAATAGGCTTTGATGCATGTTGGTGATTAGTCTGATTAATAGGACTTAGAAATGAAACCCTTGGGGTTATGAATTGGCCCTGAGGCTCTTTAGGCTGGCGACTTGGGCTCTTACGCGCTTGGTCGGTACGACCTTCGGTGTAGCTGGCGACTTGGGCTCTTACACATTTGGCCCTGAAGCGCTTTAGTTAACCATTTCGGGCTTAGTCTCTGAGTTGGGTTTCAATTTGAGCTCAACGACCCTCAGGTTTTCAAATCGACCCGGAGGCGCTTTGGGTCGGTATGACCTGTAGCTGGCGACTTGGGGTCTTACGCGTAAGGTCGGTACGACCTTCGGTGTAGCTGGCGACTTGGGCTCTTACGCATTTGGCCCTGAAGCGCTTTAGTTAACTGTTTCGGGCTTAGTCTCTGAGTCGGGTTTCAACTTGAGCTCAACGACCCTCAGGTTTTCAAATCGGCCCTGAGGCGCTTTGGGTCAGTATGACCTGTAGCTGGCGACTTGGGCTCTTACGTGTAAGGTCGATACGACTTTATTATAGCAGGCGACTTGGGATATTACACTTTTTGGCCCTGAGGCGCTTTGGTTAACCATTTTGGGCTTAGTTTTCGAGTCGGGTTTCGACTCGAGCTCAACGACCCTCAGGTTTTCAAATCGGCCCTGAGGCGTTTTGAGTTGGTATGAACTGTAGCTGGCGACTTGGGTTCATACGCGTAAGGTCGATACGACTTTTAATGTAGTTAGCGACTTGGGCTCTTACGCTTTTTGGCCTTGAGGCGCTTCGGTTAACCATTTTGGGCTTAGTCTCAAAGTCGAGTTTCGACTCGAGCTCAACGACCCTCAGGTTTTCAAATCGACCTTGAGGCGCTTTGAGTCAGTATGACATATAGCTGGTGACTTGGGCTCTTACGCGTAAGGTCGATACGACTTTTAATGTAGTGGGCGACTAGGACTCTTACGCTTTTTGGCCCTAAAGAGCTTTAGTTAACCGTTTCGGGCTTAGTCTCCGAGTCGGGTTTCGACTCGAGATCAACGACCCTCAAGTTTTCAAATCGGCCCTGAGGCACTTTGGGTCGGTATGACCTGTAGCTGGCGACATGGGCTCCTACGCATAAGGTCGATACGACTTTTAATGTAGCGGGCGACTTGGGCTCTTACGCTTTTTGGCCCCGAGGCGCTTTGGTTAACCATTTTGGGCTTAGACTCCGAGTCGGGTTTCGACTCGAGCTCAACGACCCTTAGGTTTTCAAAGCGTCCCTGAGGCGCTTTGGGTCGGTATGACCTTTAGCAGGTGACTTGGGCTCTTATGCGTAAAGTCGATACGACTTTTAATATAGCGGGAGACTTGGGCTCTTACGCTTTTTGGCCCTGAGGCGCTTTGGTTAACCATTTTGGGCTTAGTCTCCGAGTCGGGTTTCGATTCGAGCTCAACGGCCCTCAGGCGCTTTGGTTCCAAATAACCTGTAGCTGGCGACTTGGGCTCTTACGCGTAACATCGATACATCTAGCTGGCGACTTGGGCTCTTACGCTTTTTTGGCCCTGAGGCGCTTTAGTTAACTGTATCGGGCTTAGTCTCCGAGTCGGGTTGTGACTCGAGCTCAACGTCCCTCAGGTTCTCAAATTGGCCCTAAGGTACTTTGGGCCGGTATGACCTGTAGCTGGCAACTTGGGCTCTTACACGTAAGGTTGATACGATTAGCTGGCGACTTGGGCTCTTACGCTTTAGGTCGGTATGACCTTTGATGTAGCTGGCGACTTGGGCTCTTACCCTTTAGGTCGGCACGACCTTTAACCGGTTCTTTTCAAAGTTTTTCGAAGTAATTGGAGGCCTGTGATTTTATGGAGACAGGCGGACGTCTCCGAGTCGTGTTAGTTTGGTCGGAGCTTGATGACGGTGGTCATTGTATTTGGACATAGCCTTTTAGTCCCCGAGTGAGATAGCCACGCATCTTGATAGTAGCCTATATTGTGCGATGTAGATGTTATTTAATGCTCTAAGTTAACCATATTTTATTGATGTTTTAAGTGCTAAATGATAACAAAATACTTTAATTGAGATTCTTTATGCTTTGCAGGAGTTACTCCGCATTAGGAGGATGATATAGACTGTTTTGGGGTCGAATATGTAGATACAAGGCCAATCGATAAGAGCCCATATGAAAACGAGCAAGAAAAAGAGAAGAAAAATTGGACAACAGCCCACCGCGATCGGACCGCGGCTGGAACGCGGTGGGCCAAGTGCAAAAACATAATGTATACAAACGACCGCGGTTGGCCCGCAACCGCGGTCGATTTGGGGAATGCCAAGAAAGTCCATGGGCTTAAGTGTAAAGCATGGGAAACTTATCCTAATCCTATATAAACTCAACAAACTCGCCCAAGTCAAGGTTAAGCTTGTTTCTAGACTCAATTGGAGGCAAGAACAAGTGTGAGAAGATCAAGACACCATTAGAGTTTTTCATTATTCTTTCTTTTATCATTATTTTGTGAATCATGAATTATTTTATTGCTCTATCTTGTTTTATCATGAGTAGCTAAATATTTAGTCTAAGGTTTTGATGGAACCTATTGAAGGATGAAATTCTTGCTATGTTAATATAGATTTGCCAAGTTTAATCTTTATTTGTTCAACTACGTTCTTGTTGTAGTTAATTGAAAGGATCCTCAATTAGTTGTGCCTATGTAGTATGTATTACTCGGGAGAGAGTGCATATTTAGGTAGTTGTTGAACAACATCACTCCCGACGTATGTGAGGAATCAATAACCAAGGGTTTAAAAGTGGGATTAGGGATAATGAAACCTTGAGTGCGATTTAAGTGGGTTGTAATAAAAGTCAGCTAGCGTAACTCGGGAGAGTATGTCTAGTAAATTGTCGTAATTACTCGGGAGAGATTTACGGTAGTAAGAGTGCTCATGATCGATAGAAACGATTAGGCAAATTTATCTAAAACATAGCAGGAAGGGATTCCATAAATAGGAGAAGTCATAACCTTAGATCCTTCTCCTTTTATTTACAACCTATTCTTAGTTAGCTCTTAGTTAATATAGTTTCATTAAGTAATAGTTAGTATAAAAACAACCAATTGTTATTCAAAATATATTGGACATTGATTCCGTGGAATTGAGTGAGTCTGATAACTGTAATTGGTAGGTTATTCGACTCTGGACTTAATATCCGGAATATATTGACAACGACCTCTTTGTCCTTTTTATAAGGCATAATTGGGCGTGATAAAATTTTGGCGCCGTTGCCGGAGAGTTAACGGTGTTATCAATTACAGTTGAAAGAAATACAAAAATTCTTAGTGTAGTCAAATTTCTTCACTTTCAATCAGTACATTGAAATTTTAACGTTTGCAAACTTGGTTGTTACAGGTCCATGCCTAGAAACTCATTGAGAACTGGTGAAGTGTTTGAAGCATTATCAGATCCTGAGAAAGTTTTCAAGGCCTTGAATCGGGCCAAACGAAAAAGCAAACAACAAAACTCAACTGAACAACTTGAAGCAGGCATGGCAGATCTGGTGAACAACAGAAATATTGGGGATGCGTGGAGGACCCAAATGCGCAGGAAGTGGAGCCTCTTATGCCAGAGGCTGCTTTATATAACTGGGCACAACCCACGACAGACAATTTGGCCACAACAATAGTAGTCTCGCAGATACAAGCAGATTCATTCCAAATCACAAACAATATGCTGCATTTGTTGCAAAACAAGGGACTATTCTCGGGGTCATACATTGAAGACCCCCAACAGCACTTGAAGAATTTCCTGTCAAATATGCCAAACACAAAGACAGCACAACGTGACTCCAAAAGCAATAAAGTTGTTGTTGTTTCCATTCTCTGTGACAGGAGCAGCCCAAACTTGGCTAAATTCACTCCTCATCAATTCCATCACTACTTGGGAGGAGTTAGTCAAGCAAGTTGTGAACAAATTTCATCCACCCAACAAAACTGCTCAACAAATTGATGAGATCTTGAGCTACAGACAGAAACCAGCAAAAACATTGCAAGAGACGTGGGAAAGATTTAAAGGGTTGTTGGTTGCATGTCCACACCATGGTATTCCTGAGCAGATGTTGGGGCAGAGATTTTACATGGGTCTGGCAGATAGTGTGAAAGCTAATGTTGATGCTTTAGCTGGTGGAGCATTCCTGAGTAAAACATTCAGAGAGAGCAAGATCTTTCTCGACAAGATGTCCAAGAACTCAGGATGGACAAACAGAAACGCGCCCATCAGTCATGTGGTCCACTCAGTGGCATTAGATCCAGCTAACTCTCTTGCTGAAAATATGGCCACATTAATGACACAAATGAGCATCCTCACCAAAAAGGTGGAAGAGTCAGGTCAGAAACAACAGAGGCACATAGTTGATACAACCAATGGAGGCTTATGTACATCTTGCATCAGTCAGCCATTTGGTAGCCAGTGGAGCGCTGAGGGGGATCACCAACACTATCCTAAGAACATGAATTATGTATCCAACTATGGGGGTTAGAGACCAGATGATCAGAATTGGGGGCAGCAGAATCAGCAATACAGGCCAGCCCCGCAGCAGCATAATCACGGTAACATGGGGGCCATGCGACCACAGGGTAATATGGCGCCTTACCAAAGGCCACAGGGGTATAACAACCAGAATCAGCAGCAGGGGTATCATCCACCTCAATAACAACATAATAGGAGACAGGAAGACGAGTTCGCTAGGCTCGAGGCAATGATGCAGTAGGTGATTGGTTTTAATGCAAAAATAAGTGAAAGAGTAGATTCACACAAGTCAGCTATAAAAAATATTGAGGTCCAAATGGGTCAGATTTCGATGTCACTGAATAATCGTGCTCATAGGACGTTACCTGCAGACACTCAGGTAAATCCAAAAGACCATGGACCAAAGCAGCTGATGGCAATAAGTCTACGTAATGGTAGAGACCTGGACTTGGATCAAGAGAGGGCTCGAGAAAGCAGACCTGTTGAGACACTTATGCCAGTGCCCATTGAGCTAGATGACCCAGCAGGATTTACTGAGGTGATAGTGCAGCATGCACAAGAAGATGCCAACAAATAGAATGAGGCTAAGAAAGAAGTTGAGACAGCATAGGAACCGGTATTGAAGGCAGCGCCTGAAAAAAAGAAAGCCCAAATCACAGGGAAAAAGCGACCTCCAACACCATTCCCACAGAGGCTAGCCAAATATCAAAAAGATGAGCAATATAAGAAGTTCTTGGACATGTTGAAACAAATTCAGGTAAATATTCCATTGATTGATGATTTAAAAGAAATGCCTGGTTATGCAAAAATGATGAAGGACTTGATGTACCGCAAGTTCGACTTCCAAGACTTAGCCACAGTGACTCTAACTCATACATGTAGTGCTGTTGTAACAAGACCCGTTGCTAAAAAATTATCAGACCCAGGGAGTTTCACAATTCCCTGCACCATAGGTAATTTTGATTTTGCCAAGACACTATGTGATTTTGGGGCAAACATAAATCTTATGCCCCTAGCTGTCTGTAAAGGTCTTGGGATTGGAAGAGCTAGACCCACGTCTATATTGTTGTAGCTGGCTGACAGAACTGTAAAGAGGCCCTCAGGTATTCTTGATGAGGTGTTGGTGCAGATAGGGAAATTTGTGTTCCCTGCAGATTTTGTAATTCTGGACTGTAGGGTAGATGAAGAAATTCCCATAATTTTGGGAAGGCCATTCTTGGCCACGGGGCAAGCTCTGATTGACTGCGAAACTGGAGAGCTCAAGATGAGGTTAAATGACGAAGAGATAATGTTCAACGTGAAGAAATCTATGAGGCGACCAAGTGAATTCGCCAATTGTTATTAATTGATGCCGTGGATGTAATCCTGGAAAAGGATGATGAGACCTTGAACATTGAGGACCCTCTAGCTGCATGTCTTATGAATTTAGATGAGGTGAATGGTGAAGAATTGGCGGAATGGGTGCTTGCTCTTGAGGGCAAAGGTTTTTGGAAGAGACCACTCGAATTCGAGCCCCCGCACTTAGAGAAAAGGGAAACTCCTCCAGCCATCCATAGAAGAACCACCAAAGCTGGAGTTAAAGCCACGACCCGCCCATCTCAGGTATGCATTCTTAGGACCTAACTCCACATTACATGTTATTATCTCATCTAGTTTGTTAGATGTGCATGCAAAACATCTTTTGCAGGTACTAACAGAGTACAAGACTGCTATTGGGTGGACCATGGAACATATTAAGGAGATCAGCCCGGCATTTTGTATGCATAAAATTCTGCTGGAAGATGGGCACAAACCTTCCACAGAACACCAAAGAAGGTTGAACCCCAATATCAAGGAAGTGGTGAAGAAAGAAGTCATTAAGTGGTTAGATGCGGGAATCATCTTTCCCATCTCTGACAGCAACTGGGTTATCTGCCTAAGAAGGGTGGAATGACGGTGGTGAAAATGATAAAAATGAACTGATCTCTACACGAACCGTCACAGGCTGGAAAATTTGTATGGATTACAGGAAGCTCAACTTAGCCACCTGGAAAGACCACTTCCCACTGCCCTTCATTGATCAGATACTTGACAGACTGGCAGGGAGGTCCCACTTCTATTTTCTGGATGGGTACCCAGGGTACAATTAGATCTCCATTGCACCAGAGGACAGAGAGAAGACCTCATTCACATGCCCTTATGGGATTTTTGCTTTTAGAAGGATGCCCTTTAGCCTATGCAACGCACCTGCCACATTTCAAAGGTGCATGATGACCATATTCACGGACATGGTAGAAGACATAATGGAAGTGTTCATGGATGGTTTTTCAGTAGTGGGAAATTCATTCGATGAGTGCCTTAAGAATCTGACCAGAGTGTTGAAAAGGTGTATCGAGACTAACTTGGTACTTAACTGGGAAAAGTGTCATTTCATGGTACAAGAGGGTATAGTCTTGGGACATTTGGTATCAAGCAAGGGCATTGAGGTGGATCATGCGAAATTTAAGGTGATAGCAAAGCTTCCACGCCCATATCCGTCAAAGCAATCATGAGCTTCCTCGGGAATGCCGATTTTTACCGGAGATTCATAAAGGACTTTTCAAAAATGCTAACCCTTTGTGTAAATTTCTAGAAAAATATCACCCCTTTGTGTTTTCTGATGATAGCAGGGTAGAATTCGAGGAATTGAAGAAGAGACTAGTCACAACACCCATCATTGTTGCCCCCGACTAGGAGCAACCATTCGAGATTATGTGTGACGCAAGTCACTATGCAGTGGGAGCAGTGTTAGGACAGCGAAAAGATAAAATAATTCACCCAATTTACTATGTAAGTAGAACGTTGAGTGGAGCCCAGCTGAACTACACTGTAACTAAAAAGGAGATGCTGACAGTGGTGTTCGCGTTTGACAAATTCAGATAGTACCTGATTGGCTCGAAGGTAATTGTCTATACTGATCATGCTTCTCTCAGGTACCTGATTGAAAAGAAAGAGTCAAAATCGCGCCTGATTCATTGGGTGATGCTGCTGCAAGGGTTCGACTTGGAAATTCGTGACCGCAAGGGCACGAAAAATCAAGTCATTGATCACTTATTGCGACTGGAAGGAGCTGACAAAGCAATTGAGGTAGAGGATATTCTGGAAACCTTTCCAGATGAGCAACTACTCACCACAATCCTTGAGGAAGTGCCATGGTATGTAGACATTGCAAACTACCTGGCAAGCGGTATAGTTCCCTATGATCTTTCCTCTGTGCAAAAGAAAATATTTTACCGTGATTGCCGCATGTATTACTGTGATGAACCTTATCTGTTTCGGATTTGTGTTGACAATATGATCCGGAGGTGCGTCCCCGAGATAGATCAATCTTCTATTTTGCAGGCATGTCACGCATCGGCATATTGTGGACATTTTGGAGGAGTCAGGACGGCTGCGAAAGTTCTAGAAGCAGGTTTCTATTGACCAACTGTGTTTAAGAATGCACATCTATGGGTCAAGGGCTGTGATGAATGCTAGTGAACTGGGAACATTTCCCATCGCCATGAGATGCCCATGAACCCAATTCAGGAGGTTGAAGTGTTTGATGTTTGGGGAACAGACTTCATGGGTCCCTTCGTCAGTTCCTATGACAATAAGTACATACTTGTTGTTGTAGATTATGTGTCCAAATGAGTGGAAGCTGAAGTACTCCCCATCAATGATGCAAGGGTGGTGACTGGGTTTTTGAAGAAGAATATATTCACCCGTTTCGGGATCTTGAGAGCCATAATCAGTGACGGAGGAACTCATTTCTGCAATCGAGCCTTTGAAAAATTATTGGAGAAATACGATGTACGCTACAAGGTGGAAAATCCATACCATCCTCAGACCAGTGGGCAGGTCGAAGTGTCTAATAGAGAGATAAAGAGCGTGTTGACCAAAACTGTGAATGCCACAAGAACAGATTGGGCGGAAAAATTAGACGACGCACTTTGGGCCTATAGAACTGCTTTCAAAAAACCAATTGGCATGTCACCATACAAGTTGGTGTTTGAAAAGGCCTGTCACTTGCCAGTGGAGTTAGAACATAGATCTTGGTGGGCGCTGAGACAATTGAATCTAGACATAGAAGCTGCGGGGACAAATAGAGTGACGGAATTGCATGAGCTGGATGAGTTCCGATATCTTGCTTTTGAGAGCACCAGGTTATACAAAGAAAGAATGAAAAGGTTGCATTACAAGAACGTTATTGAGAGAAATTTCAAACCCGGAGATATGGTGTTTCTTTACAATTCAAGATTTAAGGCTATTTCCGGGTAAACTCAAGTCACGATGGTCTGGACCATTTCGTGTGGTGGAAGTGCTCCCTTCAGGGGCTATAGAGATTGACTCAAAGAAAAATTCTCTCACGTTTAGAGTCAATGGGCATAGATTGAAACCATATGTGGGCATGGATGAAGTAAAGGAAGTGTCAGTGATCCACTTGACTGAGCCCCAGAGGTCGAGCGAGCCTTAAATACGCTCATCTGCGTTGTGCCGCAACGTTAAATCAAGCGCTTATTGGGAGGCAACCCATGTTTTCTTTTGTTTTTCCCTTTTCTTTGTTGTTGTACTTGATGTGTATGATACTAACCCATTTATTAGTGTACAGGGAAAGATTGGTGCATATTGGGAGAAGTCGGGGGCAAGAACCAACTCCGGAAAGGTAAAAACTTGATAAAAACAAAAAAAAAATCGGAGGTCCGTCACCGCGACCGCGGTGAAATACCCATATTCTTCCCCCAGCACTGCGACCGCAGTCGGGACGCGGTAAACCATGTACCTTCTATTTTCTTTCACCGCGACTGTGGTCTGAGCGCGGATTGGGCGCGATGGAACGCTTCTATTCTGCCCGACGCACCAGGTAAGTTGTAATTTTTTTTCTTTTTTCTTTTTCTCTTCCACACCCATTAAAACTAAACCTAACCCCCCCTCCCCCACTTCCAACAATCCCCTTCTTACTCTAACTCTCTAACCCCCCACGCCTCTTCTTCTTTTTCCCCTCTCTCACAAACCCCTTCCTCTCTCACACACACCCACTTCCACCTCCTCTCCTCCCCAATCTCCCTTCCACTCCAAATTTCTTCCCTTTCCCCCCTCTCTCAACTCTACAAGTCTCAAGTATGTCATGCTTTCTTTCTCTCTCTTGTTTCCTTCTCTTTTGCAATTGTAATTATAGATTTGTTGTAGTATCTAGAGTATAATTTTTAGTTTCTTTTCTTCTTTTTGGTTGGTAATGTGTAGAATATGGTAGAAAAATCATGATTTGTTGTGTGAAGTTGATTGTGGTGGGGTGGAGTTTGTGTAGTGATTGTGGTTGATTTGGGGAGAGTTTATACTTCCATGGGATAATTGTATGAATCATAGTTCCATGCACACTAGGTTCTTGTGAAATTGCCTCATTGAGCTGTAAATTGTTAATGTGAGCATGGTGGTGGTGAAGTCTGAGTAACCACCCGGGGTTCACACAACCCAAACCCACACTAATAGATCACTTGTTTTGTCAGGTAAAATGCATCAATCAAGGAAGAGACGTACCACGGGTTCCTCCGCCAGTGGGCCAGGAGGTTCATCCAGAGCTCGAGCTCCGGCTAGTTCGAGCTAGTTTGACAGCACCCGATTGTCTCCAAAGCGGCTCAAGATAGGCTTAATGCAAAGACATCCAAGAAGCCGGTGCCTAAAGTACACATTGACAAGCATGCCCTGCAAGTTGAATGCCCAAGTATCTATGAAGAATTGAGGAGACGTCAACTGGACATCTTCTTTGCTGAGCCGGAAGAGGGAAATGTAATGTTGGTCAGGGAATTCTATGCTAATTTCCCGGACCATGTTGATAGGGTTGTCAGGGTGCAGAACACTCCGGTGAATGCGTCTCTTGAGGCCATCCGCCGAGTGTACAGGTTGCCGGTCTTCACTGGAGAGAAAGACTATTACCAAGATTATAAGAGGCCGCCTGTCACGTGGAACCTAATTGTTCAAACAATTTGTGTGGATGGCCGGGATCCAATATGGATAAAGCCGAGAATGACCCTGAACTCCCAATTTCTCACTTGGGAAGCTAAATGTTGGCTCACGATTATCAACAGCCGTTTGCTGCCATCCATCAATACTACAGATGTTAATGCGCCAAGAGCAGCGACAATTTGGTGTTTTGTAAACCACCAAGATTTTGACGTGGCCCGACTCATTCAAGATGAAATGTTCATTCGCTCCACGGAGACAAGCAAAGGGTTCTACTTCCATTCCCTAATCACCAAGTTGTGTCGTGCTTCACGAGTTCCTGAAAATCCCATAGTAGATGGGAAATTGCCATTAAAATCCCCATTCAGGGCTAGCAAAATCACAGTTGGAAAAGAGCAGGCTGGGGCGGATGATGATAATGATGATGATGATGAGAAGGAGGCTATGCATGCCTCCGCCCCACTAGTGCAGGATTCTGATAAGGCGGGCCCATCTCAAGCCCGCCGGAGTACTCGGATGACAGCCTTGGAGCAGGATATGGTTGCTTACGCACTTCGGTCGATGACCTGGGTGCTCGAGTTGACACTTTGGCTACTCAAAGTGCTATGTTAGAATAGAAAATCATGGGCTGGCTAAGAGCGCTAGTACGAGCATGTCACCTCGATCCTGGCACTGTCTCCGATCAGGACTAAGCACCAGGGAAGTCCCCTTACCTTACTTTGCTTTAATTTATTTGACATGGTAACATGCCAAATCTTTAAGTGTGGGGTGGGGGATGGCTGTTGTTGTTGTACACTTGTATAGTTTGTTTGGTATTTTGGTTTGCTGTTAATTAACTTTGACTTGACCCGAAGACGGACACCTCTCGACGGGTCTCTTGAGGGACTTAAGTCAAACAAAAAAAAATATTTTCTTTTGTGTAGTGTACCAACTCCCCCTTGGTTTTACTTTAAACCACGAGTCTTTTCCAAGGGTTTCCATTTGAACCAGGTGTAGTTAGTTTTTCTTTTTAGTTTAGGAAGTTTTGGGCGAGGGAAGAATAGAAATATGATCCCTTAACTCCAGAGTACCTTGAATATAGATTGCCTTAGCATGACACTTAGGCTCATTAGTCGACTCTAGCAAGAAAGCCTTAGATTGTATGTTCTTGATTTGGCTTAAATACTTTGAGCAGAGTGTCTGATGATCCGAACTGACTGAGTCATGTGCCATGTGTGAGTGAGACTTTTGTGTATTCTGTGCTAACATTCAATGCCTAGAACTTGCCCTGTGTGTGTACGAAGTGAAATGGTAGCCTTAATTGGTCTAGAAAGTGATATAGGCATTTCTTTGTTGAACTTATTTATATATGTTTCTACCCACCTGATTGTATATACCATAGTTAACCCCTTTTGAGCCTGTAATCTTGTTTTCTTTGGCAACCACATTACAAGTCTGACCCAATATTTGAATTGACTATCTTTTGAACCCTATCAGCTCCTAGAAGCACTTGAATTGTTGATAGTAGCCTATATTGTGTGGTGTAGATGCTATTTATGCTCTAAGTTAACCATACTTTATTGATGTTTTAAGTTCTAAATGATAACAAAATGCTCTAATTGAGGTTCTTTATGCTTTGTAGGAGTTACTCCAAATTAGGAGGATTATATAGAGTGTTTTGGGGTCGAATATGTAGATACAAGGCCAATCGATAAGCACCCATATGAAAATGAGCAAGAAAAAGAGAAAAAAAATTGGACAACAGCCCACCGCGATCGCGGTCGGACCGCGGCTGGAACGCAAAAACAAAATTTATACAAACGACCGCGGTCGGCCCGCGACCGCGGTCGATCTAGGGAAGGCCAATAAAGTTCAAGGGCTTAAGTGTAAAGCGTGGGAAACTTATCCTAACCCTATATAAACTCAAAAAACTCGCCCAAGTCAAGGTTAAGCTTGTTTTTAGACTCAATTGGAGGCAAGAACAAGTGTGAGAAGATCAAGACACCATTAGAGCTTTTCATTCTTCCTTTTATCATTATTTTGTAAATCATGAATTAATTTATTGCTTTATCTTGTTTTATCATGAGTAGCTAAATATGTAGTCTAAGGTTTTGATGGAACCTATTGAAGGATGAAATTCTTGCTATGTTAATATAGATTTGCCAAGTTTAATCTCTATTTGTTCAACTACGTTCTTGTTGTAGTTAATTGAGAGGATCCTTAATTAGTTGTGCCTATGTAGTATGTATTACTCGGGAGATAGTGCATATTTAGGTAGTTGTTGAACAACATCACTCTCGACGTATGTGAGGAATCAATAACCAAGGGTTTAAAGGTGGGATTAGGGATAACGAAACCTTGGGTGCAATCTAAGTGAGCTGTAATAATAGCCAACTAGCATAACTCGGGAGAGTATGTCTTGTAAATTATCGTAATTACTCGGGAGAGATTTACGGTAGTAAGAGTGCTCATGATCAATAGAGATGATTAGGGGAATTTATCTAAAACATAGCAGGAAGCGATTCCATCAATAGGAGAAATCATAACCTTAGATACTTCTCCTTATTGTTTACAACCCATTATTAGTTAGTTAATATAGTTTCATTAAGTAATAGTTAGTAGAAAAAACCAATTGTTATTCAAAATATCTTGGACGTTAATTCCATGGAATTGAGTGAGTCTGATAACTGTAATTGGTAGGTTAATTCCCTGTGGGATTCGACTCTGGACTTAATACCCGGAATATATTGACTACGACCGCTTTGTCCTTTTTATAAGGCATAGTTTGGCGTGACCACGTCTATATCGAGGGTATTCCTTTTGGAGTCTTACAAGTTCGATATATAGCCTTGGTTCTTACAAATTTGTACATTCCTTGCTTGAGGTCTTACAGTTTTGATGTTGCCTCGTGGAGGGCTTACATCGGTGCCTCATGGAGGGCTTATGAGTTTGAAGTTTCCGGCCCTGAGGTCTTATGGCTTCGAGTTAGATGACTTGATGAGCCGACTGTCAAGGACAGTCCCCGAGTCGGAGTTGATATTGCCTTGAGGAGGGCTTATGAGCTTGTAGTTGTCGGCCCTGAGGTCTTACGGCTTCACGTTTTTGGTGGCTCGATGGAGTGACTGTCGAGGACAGTTCTTGAGTGCTTGATAAATTTTTGGCCCTGAGGCTGTCTTTTGCGAAAATAGCAAACTTCTTTGATGTGCGAAATGTTTTGATGATAGAAGGTACTTCTCTGATTAGTTGGTACAAGTATACATGTTTTTACCATCGAGGGTTCGATTTTGACACGGTTCATTCGACCGTTTGGTCCGATACATCATTCTCCTGTCGGGACCCTCTTTGGCATATTTCAGTGATCTCCTGGGGGGAGGGGGAGTGCCCCTCAGTATTCGAGGTTGATCAAAGAGAAGCCTTGAATACTTGGTGAGTTCTCCTTAGGTAGCATATGGATGTTGCCTCGTTAAAAACTTCGCCGGTAAAACCCATTTGGAATAAAATCCGATGTGAGGGAAAAAGAGTGCAACACATGCTTTAAAACCTAAGGCCTTCGAGCTGGGGGTGCTTTGATTCCTTTTAATCGCACACCTATGCATTTGGTCAGTGTAAAATGTGAAGGAAAGAGGGAGAGGATTGTACCTTGGCAATAATAGAGTTTGGGCATCGATATGTTCCAATGGTTTGGAAGTTGCTCACCTTGGTGCCGATCTTGTAGGACCCTTTGCCGATTACTCCAAGGACACGGTACGATCCTTCCCAATTTGGGCCTAGATTCACTTCATTAGGGTTTCGAGTGCTTAGGGTGACTTTCCTTAGGACTAAGTCCCCGACTCCGAAATGTCGGAGGTTTGCTCTTCTGTTATATTGTCTTTTGATTCTTTGTTTTTGGGCGACCATCCGGACCAGCGAAGCTTCTCGCTTCTCATCTAATAGTTCGAGGGCCGTAGTCATGGCCTCATTGTTTGAGTCTTTGGTGGCATGTCGGAATCTGACACTTGGCTCTCCGACCTCGATTGGTATCAAAGCCTCAGACCCATATACCAAAGAGAACGACATCTCTCCTGTGCTTGATTTAGAGATTGTCAGATATGCCCATAGCACCTCGGGTAACATTTCTCTCCATTTTCCTTTCGCATTTTCTAACTTCTTTTTCAAGTTTTGAATGATGGTCTTATTTGTGGACTCGGCCTGACCATTTTCACATGGGTGGTAGGGCGTGGATAGGATTCTTTTGATTTTGTGACACGAGAAATTTTGTTATTTTGCCTCCGATGAACTGCTTCCCGTTATCGCACGTTATCTCGGGAGGGATCCCGAATCGGCACATGATGCGATCCCAGATAAAGTCGATGACTTCTTTTTCTCTTATCTTCTCGTAGGCCTGTGCTTCCACCCATTTTGAGAAATAATCAGTCATAAATAGAATAAATCTAGCTTTACCTGGTGCCGTTGGTAGGGGGCCATTCCCCATTTTATGAATGGCCATAATGATAAGACTGAATGCATCTGTTCACCGGGTTGGTGGATCATTAGCGCAAATCTTTGACATTTGTCGCATTTTCGGACGAACTCTTTGATGTCCCTTTCCATGCTATCCCAGTAGTAACCTGCTCTAATCACCTTTCAAATTAAAGAATCGACACCAGAGTGATTTCCGCATGTTCCCTCGTGGATTTCTCGGAGCACGTAATCAGTGTCTCCTAGTCCCAAGCATACTGCCAAGGGACCATCGAAGATTCTCCTGTATAGAGGTCCATTCTCGTCAAGTAAAAATCTGGCTGCTTTGGTCCGAAGGGCCCTTGATTCTTTTGGATCCGTTGGTAGCTTCCCACTTACCAAATAATCAATATATTTGTTTCTCAAATCCCATGTCAGGCTAGTGGAGTTGATTTCAGCATGGCCTTATTTGATCATCGATTTGGATATCTGAACAACAGCCCCGGGGAGTATGTCATCTTCTTCAACGAATGACCCCAGGTTTGCGAGTGCATCGGCCTCGCTGTTTTGCTCTCGAGGTATCTGGACCAGAGTCCATTCTTTGAAACGATGCAAAGTGACTTGAAGTTTGTCTAGGTACCGTTGCATCATGTCCTCTCGAACCTCGAAGCTCATGTTTGCCTGATTTACTATTAGAAGGGAATCACATTTGACTTCGACAATTTCCGCTCCCAGGCCTTTGGCTAATTAGAGACCTGCAATCATAGCCTCATACTCGGCTTCGTTGTTAGTCAACTTTACAGTTTTTATAGATTGTCTAATCACGCCACCTGCAGGTGGCTTCATAACTATGCCGAGCGCGGATCCTTTCACGTTCGAGGCACCGTTGGTGAATAAGGTCCATACCCTCGATGATGCGGCCTTTTTTAGTAGAACTTCTTTTTCTACCTCAGGCACAAGGGCGGGCGTAAATTCGGCCATGAAGTCCGGCAAAGTTTGGGACTTGATAGCCGTTCGGGGCTGATATTCGATATCGTACCCCCCGAGCTCGATGGCCCATTTGGCCAGTCAGCCTGATAATTCAGGTTTATGCAATATATTTCAAAGAGGATATGTTGTTAAAACACATATATGGTGACATTGAAAATAAGGCTTCAATTTTCGAGACACACTTATTAATGCAAGAGCCAATTTTTCTAAGTGTAGGGTTCGACTTACATAATAGACAGGGAATTATGTACCTTGCTCATCTCGAACCAACACGCCACTTACCGCTACCTCGGACACTGCCAAATACAGATATAGTGTTTTGTCCTCCTTCGGCGTGTGGAGCAAAGGCAGGCTTGAGAGATACTGCTTTAACCCATCCAAGGTGTGGTTGAAATCCGGAGTCCATTCAAAGTTGTTTTTTCTTTTAAGTAGGGAGAAGAAGTGATGTCTCCGATCTGATGTTCTCGAGATGAATCGGCCTAACGCCGCTATCCGCCCGGTCAGCCGATGTATGGCCTTCACATTGCTTACCACCGTGATCTCTTAGATGGCCTTGATTTTGTCGGGGTTGATTTCAATCCCCCTATTTGATAACATGAAGCCTAAAAATTTTTCGCGAACCTACGCTGAAGGCGCATTTCACGGGGTTGAGCTTCATGTTGTAGCTCCTAAGGATGGCGAAAGTTTCCTGCAGATGATTCAAATGGTCCTTTGCTCGCAGGGACTTAACATCATGTCATTAATGTAAGCTTCCATGTATTTACCTATTTTATGTTCGAACATTTTATTAACTAAGTGTTGGTATGTGGTCCCGCATTTTTTAGCCCGAAGGACATTACACTGTAGCAGTATGTGCCATACTTCGTGATGAACGAAGTCTTTTCCCTATTCTCGGGGTTCATTTGAATTTGATTATACTCGAAGTAGGCGTTGAGAAAGGTGAGAATCTCGTGGCCAGCCGTGGCATCAATCAATCGATCGATGTTGGGCAGCGGGAATGAATCTTTAGGACATGCTTTATTTAAGTCTTTATAAACTACACATTCTTAATTTGTTCCCTTTTTTGGGGACCACTACTACATTGGCCAACCACTCAGGATATTTTACTTCCCTGATGGATCCTATTTTGAGGAGTTCTATTACCTCGTCTTTGACGAACGCATGCTTTACCTCGGACTGAGGCCTCCTTTTTTGCTTCACCTGTTTGAACCTGGGGTCGACGCTTAGTCGATGGGTGGTTATTCCCGGTGAGATCCCTATCATGTCTAAGTGGGACCAAGCAAAGCAATCAATGTTGTCAATAAGAAATTGAATGAGTTCTGTCCTGAGCTCGGGGGTTAATCCCGCTCCCAGGTATACCTTTCGATTTGGTAGGTGTTTCATCAAAACAGCTTGCTCCAGTTCTTTGACCGTTGATTTTGTTGCATCCAATTCTTCGGGGGTAACGAAGGTTCGAGGAGTGAGGAAGTCTTCGCCATCATCTTCGGGGACCGTTCACATCCCGACTCCTCTGAGGTGGAGTGTATGGGCTCTGGCGCCACGCCGTACACTGCAAACATTTCCTTTGCCACGTGCTGGTCGCCATACACCGTTTTTATGCCCTCTGTAGTCGGGAATTTCAACATTTGGTAGAAAGTTGACGGTACCGCCCTGATGCCGTGTATCCATGGCCTTCCAAGCAGGGCATTGTATCTCGTGTCTCCCTCGATGACATGAAACTTGGTTCCCCGAACTGTACCGGACACATTGACTAGGAGGAGAATTTCCCTTTTCGTCGCTTCGCTCGCCATGTTAAACCCATTGAGGGCTCTAGAATCGGGTACGATTTGGTCGAGCAGCTCGAGCTGCTCCACTACCCCAAATCTTATTATATTGGCCGAGCTACCTGGATCCACGAGCACGCGCTTAATTTGAACGCTATTCAAGAGAAAATAAATTACCAGCGCATCGTTATGTGGATGGGACAGGGCTTCAACATCTTCTTCTCTGAACACAACAGTTCTTTTAGGTATACAATTTGAGTTTGTTCTTTCGCGGTGGTGGGTACCTTGGCCCGATTGAGCACGGGTTCTTGCGGTTCGTGATCCTCAGGGTCGTTGTTTTCACGCGCGTTTACTGAGTTAGACATTTTCTGACCTGAAACTGAAGATTCTTAGACAAGAAAAAGTGTGAAGAATAACTTGTGTTTTTAGAAAAACCAGCACTAAAACAATCACTATTATTTTTAGCCCCACGGTGGGCGCCAAACGGTTTACCTTGAAAATGGTAATTACAATTATATTTGATTATGTGGTTCTAAAAATACGTGATATATTTTAATACCGGTTATTTAGGAAGTAGATGCTGAGTGTGAAGTGAGAAAAATGAAATAAGAGCAAAAGGGAACGAGATTACGCAAACCAGGCAACGGAGAGACCAGTCTCATGGGTGGTCAGAAAGGCCTCGAGGTCGAGCCTTAGAAGCTTGACTGGGGGCTATCGATAACAGTATAACAATGTTGAAGGCCTTAAGAATGGCCTATTTATGATCAACAACAAATAATAAATGAAGAATAATTTAAGAACACAATAAATGAGAAGCAATAAATTAATGAAGCAATTGCAGAGAATGTTTTAGTTAGAGAGCGGAGGATGTTCTTATTCTTGTAATGAATATCATCTGTGTTACAAAGTGACAATGGTCCCCTTTATATATGAGGAGGAATTCCATCATAGTACATGTATAATTAATGCAAAGAGATATGGCTGGTACATCCATTTAATGCTACAGTATGGGCTTGTACTGTTTTGTGTATTTTGTCAGCTTTAACCACGTGTCTTTTGGGAGTCTCCTGTCTTACCATGACGGTCTTCGACTCTCGCCCCGACTCGAGGTGTATCGACCCCTCGGAATTCTCCCTTGAGGAGTGAACCTCGGGGTTAAACTTCGGATGCTGCTTCAATACGGTCGAAGTCGAGGCTGGAACTGTTGCAGGAGCCTAAAAATCGGGCTTCCCCGGTTTTGCCGTATACATTGACGATTAAACATGTTTGAAGACCAAACGAAGAATATTTAGTGATTTGCATTCACATTTAGTAGAAATTTAGATAATGTCGAGATGACACATAAATCTATTATTACTATATTAAAAGTACGAAGACCCTTAGCAAAATGTCGTTTGTCTTTTTTACCCCTTTTAAATAGAGTTCACACGGGATAAAATAGTTATTTGATTATTTTATTATATTTAGAAATAATTATTTAATTAATTTCCTTCTATTTAGGAACACTCATTTAATTATTAATCTAATACTTAAAACTTTTATTTTTCAGTTTCTTTTAGATCTAAAATTTTAAACACTTTCAATTAAAACTAGGAAAGTTTTCGTTATTCAACTAAAACTAAAAAAGTTTCGTCTTTCAACTAACTTAAAAAATTTTATTCACTTTCAAGGAAAGTATCGTAGGAATTTTTTAGTTAATAAACTTTTGACATATTACTTCTTCAAAACATATTAGGTAAAAAATAATTTTCTTTTTGGTTTTGGAGTTTTTATTTTCTAATAAATATTAAACTATACATTATTCTTCTTTATATAAATCCTTTCATGTTTCAAATTATATACCAATTTTTTTTTAAAAGAAGCTACAATTCTATGTTTTCATCATCAAACTTTACGTTATTCGAGCAGTTCGAGCAGCAACTATAAAATTAAGAAATTTTAGGTTCTTCTTTGAGCAATTTTTATTTTATGGAAGTTGAATTTTGCATTCACGCGTTTATATTAGTAGTTAAATTTTGCATTAACGTATTTATATTAATAATTAAATTTTGCATTCCCGCATTCAACAAGTAAATCTTATTTTGGTATTCTTAATTGTTAACCTTGATTGAACACGGACCTGTTTGGTCAAAATCTCAAAATTTATTTACTATTTTAGTTTAGAATTTACTGTATTTCTTATTAATTAAAGAAATAGAATAATTCACATTTTGCTTTGCGAGAAAAAAAAAGATCTTTTGTCAATTAGATGAATATCCTGTGTGTTTTTAGAATGAACTTAAGAATATATATTTTTCAAAAATTTCAAAAAAAAAAACTCTTAAATTGTTGAGTGTATGTGCTCTTGATGAAAATGTAAAGAAACACGAGAACTTGTGAAATTATAGTAACAAATAAATCTTAAGTTGAAAATATTGACTAAGATGATTGAGAACTTATATTATCACTGTTTCTTCATTTATTCAGTTGCTAAACAGAATCAATAATTATTATTTTCAGGAACTATTTTATAACTCAAATATAATTGGTTAACAAAGTATTTATGTGATTTTTAAAAATATATACTTATTGAGACAAGGTACACACACCATGCGTGTATTGTATAACTAGTTGAGAAAATACACAATGAAGAAAGAATAAATATCAATACATGAATAAGAGTAAAGTAGTCAAAAACTCACCCTAACTAATTTTTCTTAAAGGGCGTGTACAAGAGAATCATGACATATAATATGAGACGGAAAGAATATTACTTATGCGAAATTTAGTCATGCACATGTATTACAATATAGAAATTTCTTCTTATTGGAGGTTTGAATTGTTTGACAATTGAAATAATATATGTGCTAGGGATGATTGCAGCACCTTATATCAATTTACTCAAGTTTAAAAAATTAACGGTGATTTTTAAATAGTGATTAATGAAGTTTAACACTTCAACCCAGCAGATGTCCCGATTCATTTCAATCTATGACTGATATGCAAACATGTTTTACTATTGAAAAGAACAGTAATATGATTCTTTTTATATGTACTCTTTATTAAAATTTTGTGTCATGTGAAATCGTAAAAGCACTACAACGGAAAGAAATGAATTAAAGTCATAAATATACAAAAGGAACTTAAATCTAAAGTGAACGGGTAAGTTTGTGCTTATTAGTTTAATCCACGTGTTGTTTAATAGATGTATTCTTATTTCATATATCCCGTTATACAAATATTCTCTCATTATTGTATACAAGTATTATTTTATACGGGTAAAAAAAGAGTTTGTGTGTTTTTGTGTGTGTGGGGGGGGGGGTTGGGTGGTGTGTGGGGGGGGGGGGGGGGGGGGGGAGGAAACTAACTAAATATTGTACAGGTTGTGAAAGACTTTATACAAAAATCAAAACACCAAAGAAATTTTGTATAATTTGTGCAAGATTTTACATGAAGATCGAAATACCAAGTAAACATTGTAGTAAGTTATATTAGATTTTATCCATAGTTATACGTGAATTTATGTATAAGGAAGGCAAATCAAACGACCCTTAAGTTTTTCCAAAGACTTCAAAGCCTTTTATTTAATCTTAGGGGTTGTTTGGTATGAAACAAGTTAATCCATGAATTCTAATGCAAGAATTAGTTATATTGTGATTAGTAATACAATAATTATTTTTTGTTGCGTGTTTGGTTAATTATACCAAAATTGCATATGCAAGATGTCGTTTAAAATGTTAATTTATTATTTAATTTAAATAGCAATGATTTAAATTATACCCGTGGATGCTTGACCTTCATTGGCTTCTACGATAAAGACAATGATAATTTTATTCTTTTGGTGCTTTATTCATGCATAAGTTATACTTGGATTAAGTATTCCATATTGTTAGTGGTATAATACACCAATTGGTGTATTAAGCTATACAAGAATTAGTTATACATGATTTAAAATATAAATCAAACATGTAATGACCCGATCGATCGTTTTACTTTGTAGATCCTTCTTCCCCTATTTAAGACTTTCGCATGTGCTTTTATTGTTTTCTGACTTGCATGTATGGTTGGTTTGCTTTTGGAAGGGTTCAGGTTAAATTCAGAACACTTAGTTCCATTATAATGGCCTAAGGTGGCCAAGTTTGACTTGAGTCAACACTTTGAGTAAGAGACCTCGAAACAAGGATTTGAAGGTTCCAATAGGTTCGTATGATGATTTTGGACTTGAGCGTGTGCTCGGCTCGAGTTTCGGGGTGATCTGGGAGCGCTCGGGCTTATTGTTGAAAGTTAGCGTCTTGAAGGTTTTAGAGTTTCCTAAGTTTCGTTTGGAGTAGACTTTGGTGTTATCGATGTCCGTTTGAGATTCCGAGCTTTGGAATAGGTTCGTATTACGATTTGTGACTTGTGCATAAAATTTGGCATAATTCTGAGTTGTTTAAGTATGATTTGTCGCGTTCGGAGCTAGTTGAAGAAGTTTGAAGTTCAAAGTTTGATTAATTTGGTTTGAGGGTGCGATTCTTGGTTTCGATGTTGTTTTATGCGCTCTGAGACTTTGAGCAAGTCCGAATTATATTTATGAACGTGTTGATGCAATTGAACGGGGTCTAAGTGGCTTGGGTGTGTTTCGGACCACCCGAAGTTAGGTCCAAAATGATAGATTTTTTGGTGTTGGTTTCCTTCTTCGCGAACACGGACGATGAAGGATTTGGTCTGGGGGAAATTTTGTGCTTTGCGTTTGCGAAGGTGGAGCCGCGTTCAGGAAGCCTGGGGGATGTGAAGCTTCGCGTTCGCGAAGTGTAGGATGCGATCGCGAAGAAGGAGCTGGGTTAGGGGTCAGCAAGTCGTTGATCTTCTTGTTCACGAAGTATTAGCCATGTTAAGCCATCGCGATCGTGATGGAAAGATCGCGTTCGCAAAGAGGTATTCTTGGGGGGCGATGGCAGGTTTGTCTTCGCGATCGCAAGGAGATTTCCGCGAGCGCGAGGAAGGGTCGCTCGGCAGAATCACATCTTAAAGTCGAACTTAGACTTATTTTTCCCATTTCTCACATTTCTTAGCCGATTTTAGAGTTCCTTGGAGAGGGATTTTCACCTAGCATTTGAAGGTAAGTGAATTCTACCTAATGTGAGTTTACTACATAGATTATGGGTAGATTTTAACATAGAAATTGTGAAAATCATGGGATTATGTTGAAAAACCTAGGGTTTGGTAAAAATGAGATTTGACCATGAAATTGATTATGGAATTGAGTAGAAATTATATATTCTAGTTCGTAAGGTCATTGGTAACATTTATCTACAAAATTTTTTGAAATCCAGACACGTGGGCCCAGAGTGACTTTTATGGACTTTTCGAATTAGGTTGAAAAATTACTCTAACAGATGAATTATAAATTTTTGAGTATATATTGATTAGTTTGTCCGACTTTTGACTAGCTTTGGGTTGCTCGGCGTTGTTTTGAGGAGACTAGTATGGGTTGTGAGCCGAGTAGAGAGCTTGAAAGTAAGGTAAGTCTCTTGCTAATCTTGTAAGAGGGAATTATCCTTGTAGGTGCTTAAATTATTATTTGATACTAGTTGTGAGTGCTATATACGCACGAGTTGAACATAGTCTGTGTGTAGCTAAAATCATGTTTATGTCATGATAGACTTATTTATCATGCAATATTTTTATTTTTGAACTCAACTTGTTAGTCTAAATACTTAAATTTATGATTGAAATTTGATTAGAGATTATGTTAGGCCGAGCTTCATTACCTTGAGTTTTTGGCGGAATACTTGATTGTTGGTAAAAATTATGCTTTCTTTATGTGCCCATTCCTGTGTTGTAATTGTTTGACCCGTAGTTCGGAGAGTTCTCTATTCCTGTATCGGGTCATACGCCTCGACAGTTCAATGAAATAGCATTTTAGATCGGGTCATACGACCTCGACAGTATATTTGAGATTCATTCATGGATCGATCCATACGACATCGGCAATGTACACGATTATTAGGGATCAAGTCGTACGATCTCGGCATAATTCGTGCATAATATCGCTAGGAATAAAAATATACATGATATTTCCTTCTTGACTTGACATTTGAGATTTACTTGATGGTTCTTATATATTTGAGATAGCACAGAATATTTGGGGATTTTATAATGTCGTTATGGTGAGGGATCATGTTACTTACAATCTTTCTCATTCCATTATTACTGTTGTACTTCATGTGTTACAACCCATATTCGCGTACGTTGGCTCATGCCATAAGTTAATCGACGTAAACATGAGAAGAGACTATCTTTGAGATGATAAGAAGTTAATTCTATTGATCTTAAATGACACAAGAGTGTATAAGAGTGATCAACACGTATTAGAAGTTAAACAAATAAAGGATGTTGTAACTCGTATTTTTGGGTAAACCTAGGGGTGCTTTATATTCTCAAGAATTCGTTTTTTAAGGTATATGAATCATATAATATCCGTATCATAGTCTTGAAGTCAAACGAGTTATGAAACAAAAGTCGACAAGAGTTGTCGCAACTTAGGTTCATAATTTACTTAAGCTTTAGGTCAAATGTTATTAAGCTTTTCTCCCAATCTACTTGGAATTACAGGGTGATATACCCACCAAATTGTATATCTATGAGTTTATTTTCAAACTCATTAAACCGTTTATCAATATGACATTGGAGTAGAGAGATATAGACATTTTTACGAGACTGCACAAGCTGCTAGGTGACAAGTAGGCGGGTCACCTACTTGGTTAAATGATAGCCCAAAAAGAGGAAATTTTGGGTCATCCAAAGAGCCCATTAAAAGGCTTATCTCCTGAAATATATCCCTCATTATATTTCACAAATAACCATACCTAAACCCTTGCAAACTTCCTCCCAAAAATTATCCACAAACTCTAATTGATTTTCCCTCTCTTTCAAGTTCAAATTTGGGGTAAACCTTAGAGTTTGAAGAACCAAGATAAGGGCTGAGTTATCCAGCAAGTAATGTGAGTTTACTTCTCCCTTTCATCCATTTTTTTGCTGTAAATTCATGCTAATTCGTTTTATACTTGTAAGAACTCATGGGACGGTGATCGGAAGCCGTGAGTTCGAGTTATTCACTTGTAGTGGACTGTTTTGCGGTCTGTTTTGTATTGCTATTGGGCTGCGTGTTTTACTACTGTATTGTGGTTTTTTGGAGGAGGAAGGGTGTGGAGAAACACCATATAGATGTATGGTTGTGGGCTGGTCATTCGTCGTAATATTTCCGGGTCGTTTGACACAACTACGATGGTCGTCTTATGTATGAAGTTATTAGGTTGTGTGTGGATTGTTTTGGGAGGCTCAATTTGATTATTATTGATGTTGTTTGGGATGTTTGGTGATTGTTTTGACTTGTGTGAAGTCATATATATAGGGGAGGTGCTGTCCGTTTCATCGTAAAATAGGTTGTGGTCGATACACAATAGTTATGACGCTTAAATGATAACGATATTGTCGTTTCTCTTATTGTAGACTAAGGAGTCGTGACAATTTCCTAGCTTGAGATTGGTGCAGTATATACAAGGTATGTGAGGCTATTCATTTCCTTCTTTTGCACGACTCCGATTGTACATAATGCAATGAACGAGCTTCTAAAAATACTCTACTCTTTGAAGCTAGCAGTACTTACATTGTTTTCCTTCTTATGGAACAATTGATGTTGAGGTTGCTCCTTTTATTATTATGTTATCAATGTTGTTGTTACTTCCTGATTCTTATAATATTCTTGATGAAGAGTTAATCCTAATAATGTGTACGGAGAATATCGACCTTACGTCACTCCAAAATGTTCAGAACATGATTCCAATGAGTCCTACATGCATTAAATATATGTATCTATTTTACTCTACCGAGCCGCACTATAGTCGGCCGGGTATGACACCTATTGTGCAACCACTGATCAGTTGGGTTTACCAAGTCCTCTTTGAGGCCGTGTATGATATGATGATGATGATGCCCACAGAGACGGATGTTGATACGATGATGATGATGCCCACAGAGGCGGATGTTTTTAAAAGATTATGTATGTATATGTAACATGCATTTCATGTTACTGTATCTTAGAAGCACTCAGATGTTACATGTCGTATCTTCTCTACCTCTCTTTACATTATTGTTCATATTTATATTGACCTGCCTTACATACTCAGTACATTATTCATACTGACGTTCTTTTTATTTGTGGACGCTGCATGTCGTGCTGCAGGTCCTGATAGATAGGTAGACGCAGTTCCCCCACCACAGTAGGCTTTCCAGTTCAGCAGTTATAGGCGAGATCCCTTCTCCGGACTTGCCGTGGTCTTGGTATGCATTTTTGTTATAGATATTATGGGTATGTCGGGGCCCTGTTCCGACTATGTTGCATTACTTATTATCCTTTAGAGGCTCATAGACAGGTGTCGGCTTATGTATAGATTGGTATGCCTTGTCGGATGATTTTTGGTGTATAGTCTTTCATGGAAGCGTGGTAGCTCCTAACTTATATGTAGTTTCTTGGCAGTCTTGTTATCCCATGTTATCCATGTTCATTCCATTATCTATCATTGTTTGGTGTTCATAATCCATATCTACCACTTATATTGATCTCGTCGGCCCTTAAAGATAATAAGAAGATTAGATAAAATGTACGTTGGTGCTCGGCAAGTATGGCCCGGGTACTAGTCATGATCCTCCAGTTTGGGTCGTGACATCATGCCTATTTAAAATTCATGTACTTTATTTATTTCACTAGTAAGTGTCGATGTCGAACCATCGTCACTACTTCTTCGAGGTTAGACTAGATACTTAATGGGTACGCATTGATTTGCATACTCATGCTACACTTCTGCACTAATTGTGCAAGTACTGAGACAGGTACATCTGGTGACCATTCGGGCGCGCACACCCGTTATCTGGAGACTTAGTGGTGATATGCTCTCTATGCTTCGATCTACGCACCCGAAGTCTTCTGCCTGTTATATTTTCATTTCTATCTATTTCATTTCAGACACTATCTATAGTGGTTTGTATATTTTACTAGATTGCTCGTGCACTTGCGACACCTGATTTTGAAAATTACTAGTAGATAATTATGATTTTGCCTAATATTGTCACAATTTCATTTTCATGTTTGATTTATGCTTCGTATTTCCATGGCTTTCTACGCTTAATTTCCTTTACTTAATAAAATTCATGATTTCAAAAGCAATAAAATTAATAATTAAGTTGATAGTTCACTGTTGGCTTGTCTATAAACACTATCATGGCCTATAGTGAAAATTGGATCGTGACAAAATATTGTATAAATTATACCAAATTAGATACCATGATAATTTTCTTATACATCATGACAAACGACCCTTCACTATTTTGTTGAAAGAAATTTAACTATTTTTGAAAACAAATATGTTAGTTTAACGCTAAATTGTTGTTTTCGGAAAAGAGAAAAGTATTTCAATTATGTTTCCTCTACTCTTTAGTTTCCCATTATTTGTAGTACTAGTTTTAGGACGCTTTGCACGGGTGCTCCTATATTAATAAGTGGATAGTTTTCTTAAAACGCACAAAAACTATGAAACGATAACCTTAAATTTTAAAATAAAAATTTTAAAACGTGAAAGTTCGTGAAAATTATGAATATTGTAAAGGTAGCCATTCGAGTTCTTCTTTGGGTGTAGAAGCTAAAGATGCCGTTATTGATTGACGGCCACCATTGTCGACGTCGTTGGCATCGCGAGGCTTCGGCACGTCAAAATTATATCCCAGTGTTATGACCCGCTACATCATCATATCACGTAGGTACCATTTGGCATACATTAATGCCATGTGAAAGCTTACATATAAAATAACGTAGCACTTGTGAGAAGGTTCTAGAAAAATATAGAGGTTTCCTTAGGAAAACTCTAAAAACCTATGGATTTGCTAGGAAAGTCCCTAAAAGATTCTAGCTATATAGAAGATTCTAGAGAGTGTACTTATTTGTAAATATGGAAGGACTTGTAGAAAAATTATTATTTACACACTAGCCCTTAGGTGATTAGTATAAATAGGAGGCATTCATTCGTAAACTCATCAAGCAAAACAATCAAGTTCTCTATAATACAAAAGTTTCCTTTGACAATTCTCTTGTGTTGTAACATTTTCTTAGCGATCTTCAGTATGGTAAGACTGACTTGACATTGCAAAAACGTGAGCAAATTGTCAAATATCGCACGTGTACTTAGTTAACTACTAAGGACGTGACATCAAGCTCAAATGTTATTCTCCTCCTCTTTCACCATGGGGTTTTGGATTTTCCCGCAGCTAAAGCAAATAGAAATTATTCTCATTTCAAATTTTAGACATTTGTTTCATAAATAGGTGAAAGAACTCATTCTAAAATAAAAACAACTACACTAAATTTCTTATTTTCTTAGCCACACGGCACTAGTGAAACTTTTAGGTTTTTCCGAAGACTTAAAAGCCTTTTATTTAATACTTATGGGTTGTTTGGTACAAATAAAATAGGTTATTCATGGATTATAATGCAGGAATTAATGATGAAGGATTAGTAATACTTGGGATTGTATCTTATTGGAAGTTTGGTTCTCTACACTAAAATTGCATATACAAAATATCATTTAAAATATTTATTTATTTTTAAACTAAAAAGTAAAAAACAATGATTTGATACTTATACCCTTGGATGCTTGATATTCATTTGCTTATAGGAAAGAGAGAAGGATAATTTTATCCTTTTTGTGTTTCATCTATGTATAAATTGTACACGAATTAGTTATCTCATGTTGTCGGTAGTACAAGATAATACACCAATGGATATATTAAGTTATACTAGAATTAGTTGTACATGATTCAGAATATGAATCAAACGTTGAATAAAGTGCATGCATTGCATGTGGCAGTAACGTTAGTTTCATAGTATAGATAAGAACATCCCTCGGGGAAAATAAAATTGTAATACTATAGTTTCATATATGATAACTATAAAATACAAATAAAATATGCTACTCCTAAATCACAATGGATTAAAGTTGCATGTGACCTCATAATGTTTTTTTTTTACAAATAGAGAAATTATGCATGGGTTTACTTATTCTTAAAAACTAATCAAGGTGGAATAGAACGTCACGAGGCAAAATTGGACGATTTTGACAAATAGTCACTTTTACGAAGGGAAAAATTGAAAGATTTTTACATGGATGATCTCTTTACAAAAATTATTCTCACAATGAATAGTATTTCTTGTTTATTGCAATAATAGCAAATTTTATTACACTTAGCATTAGTTAAATCTATATAACGACTTAAATGCCGCTACAATGAGAATCCCATTTAAAAGCCAAAAGGCGAACATTAAGGAAACCGTTCCCATGAAACAAATAATCAATGTTTAAGGAAACACTTTCCGTCTCTGCCAGCACTAATAATATTTCAGATTCTTCCAAAAAAACAAAAAACAATATTCCAGATTTTATCTCTCTTTCCATAAACCAAAATATACCAAGAATCTCAAAGAAATTTCCCTCCAGTATTAATATTAATACACAGTCAATATATACAATGGTTGGAGAATTAATGTTAAAATATATAAATATATACGTGATTTTTACTTGGTATATTATATGGTATAATTTATACATGGTTTACATTGTATATAAGTTATCTAATGTAATTTGTACATAGTTTATTACAATTTATACATGACTTATACAACGTATATTAGCACAATTCTGAGATTATATTCTAGGCTTCCATATGTATATTATTTGTATTAGTAAAAATGAGCTTCACACGTGTAATACTTATGATGACTCTGCAATTTATGTGGAGCAATGACAACATGACAACTGGACGAGACTTTATGAAGAGGTACGAGATAAAGAGGAACGGAACAACATACCCACGGGATAATCAGATACGGGAATCTCAACCTAATTGAGAAGGCGAAGAGACACAGTCAGAATGAATCAAGACGGAATAAAAGGCAGATTCAGGGATCTTCAATTAATGAGCCAAAATGTTACATAATCTTCACGTAACAGTTACGATTAATCATTGTCACGTTACATTAATGCCATTAATGCTCAATCACTGAAAAGAGTAAATGTTATTCCCTATAAAAAGGAGTAAAATATAACTTGTAAGGACACGTTCGAACCACTATTGAAATATACTTACTTTTTACGCATCTTTCTGCTTTCTGTTTACAAACTTACTTATAATTATTAGCATATTCTTTGGTTATCAGAAACCCGTGTTCTTCTGAAAATAGCTTTGGCAGAGAATCTAGTTCTTTGGTTAAACCAATTGGTTCTGATGCTGGGAATCTGATAATCTTTGTTTTTTCTCAAACAACATTTTGTAAATTATGTTGAACGCCAACGACAACAACCAACAAAGGATTGGAACTCCAGTTCCATCACCTTCAGTTTCCCCATGAGGCTCAAGGGAACATTCCCCAGAGAGATCTACGACTCAAAATAATAATCACAATGGAAATGAACAAACAGGAGAACAAGATCTTGTAAAACAAATGGTTGGTGAATAAGTGACTCAAGCCTTACAAGCTTTCATGAGGGGACTACCAGCTGTATCACCTACTCCTCCTCCTAACAACACCGCAACTGTGGAAAATTCACAATCCGGACTAGCAAACTCAGGAAGTAGAGGCACTCCAAATGAGTCCCTCGAAGCAAGACCAGGTATGTCCAGTAATTCAGAATTACAGTCTTTATTACTAACCTTGCAGAAACAGGTGAAGAAACAAAATGACCGAATCGAGCAAATTCCTGGAGTACCACCTGTTATCAAAGGCATTGGCGTTGATAGATATTCTCAACAACCTTGGAAGCCAAATGCAGCACCCTTGCCTATTCCCAAGAAATTCAAAATGCCTGATATTCCCAAGTACGACGGGACAACTGATCCACGTGATCATGTAACTGCTTTTACTACAGGAGTAAAAGGAAACGATCTGACTAAACAAGAAATTGGATCAGTACTAGTCAAGAAGTTCGGAGAGACACTCACCAAAGGAGCACTAACATGGTATTCTCTTCTACCCGAAAATTCTATTGACTCTTTTGCTGAGCTTGCAAATTCTTTTATAAAAGCACAATCCGGTTCACAAAAAGTCGAAAAAAATGGAAGACATATTCAAGATAAAACAAGGAGTCGCGGAGTTGCTTCGAGAATTTGTAGACAGGTTTCAACGAGAAAGAATGCTGCTACCAAGGGTACCTGAAAATTGGGCAACAATGGTGTTTGCAAGCAACTTAAATGATAGAAGCTCAGAAGCCACGAGAAGACTCAAGGAAAGCTCGAGAGAATTCCTAGCCACGACATGGAACGATGTTTATAACAGGTACAACACCAAGCTACAAATAGAAGAAGACACCATTGCTCAATCAAAAGCTGAAGATCGAGCCAGTTCTAGACGCTCCGAACTAGAAAGGAGAACAGGTATGAACATGTACGATCCATATATGAGACTTTCAGGACGAGAAACTCATTCCAGGTTTGAAAACACACGGTCGGAATATAGACCGTCAAATAGAGATACGAACTCATCCTCCTCAAGATCTAGAAAAGATCGGGAGGAACGGAACAGAGGTAATGCAAGAGTCAGAGGCTATAACTTCAATGTAAGTACTTCTGAATTAATTACCGTACTGAGAAACATGGGCGATAAAGTTCGATGGCCCAAAGAAATGAGATCGAATCCAAACAGAAGGAATCCAGACTTCTGGTGATAATTCCATAACGATCATGGACACAGAACATCAGCTTGCAGATTGTTGCAAGGTGAGATAGAACAATTATTAAAACAGGGCTATCTAACAGAACTGTTTAGAGAAAAAAGCAAACAGGCATATATGAAGAACATGCAAGAGCCCCTGAAACCGCTATCTCCAAAGAGAACAGTGAATGTGATACACAGAGGAAAGAAGGTGAACAGAGTAGTCTGCAAAAGAACAACAAAATTCATAATTACACACGGGAAGCAGATTCGTGAAGACATGGAAGCAGACAATATAATGTTCGACAATGCAGATGGCAACGAATTGCTGCTTCCTCATAACGACGCTCTGGTAATATCTCTACTCATACATGACACTAATGTAAAAAGAGTGTTGATTGATCCAGGTAGCTCAGTCAACATCATTTTGTTGAGAGTTGTGGAAGAAATGCTAATGGAGGATCGAGTAATCTCAAAAGCATGAGCCTTATCTGGGTTGACAGCTCTACGGTCATAACAAAAGGAGAAATTGAGCTTAGTACCTATGTAGAAGGAGTAATCAAAAATACAAAATTTCAAGTCATTGACACCGATATGGCTTACAACGTAATCATGGGGAGACCATGGATCCATGACATGGAAGCAATACCATCTACTTTACACCAGGTAATAAAATTCCCTTCCACATGGGGAATTCAACAAATTCGAGGCGATCAACAGACCTCAAGGAATATAAATTCAGTAGTACACTCAAACAAAAAAGAGGTAGCGGAAGAGTCAAAGGACGAGGAAATCGACCAATTAGGTACGGAAGAAGAAATTGGAACCCAAATAGGTACGGAAGAAGGAAGCCACGAGAAGGTGAACCAAATCACCACAGAGGCAACATCAACACATACGGATATGGATTCCAGACCCCATGTCATTCCGGAGCCCGAAGAAGACGAGCATATTAAAACAACTATTGAGGAGCTCGAAGCTATCCCACTGTTCGAGCAGAATCCTGAGCAAAAAGTTCATATAGGCACGAGGCTAAGCCCCGCAAGAAGAGGTAAGTTAATTGAATATTTAAAAGCTAACCCAGACTGTTTCGCTTGGTCCTATTTAGATATGACAGTTATACCTCCGGAAGTGATAACTCATAAACTAAATGAAGNGATGAAGAGGTACAAAAATTCTTGAAAATTGGTTCAATACGCGAGGTAAAATATCCTAATTGGTTAGCTAATACTGTAGTGGTACCCAAAAAGAATGGTAAATGGAGAGTATGAGTAGATTACACAGATTAGAATAAAGCATGCCCCAAAGACTCCTTTCCATTACCACACATAGATCAAATGATTGATGCCACTGCATGTCATGAATTGTTGAGCTTTTTAGATGCATATTCTGGTTATAATCAGATAAAAATGGATCCCTCAGACGAGGAAAAAACTTCCTTTATTACAAACATGGGGACTTATTGTTACAAAGTCATGCCTTTTGGCCTGAAAAATGCTGGAGCCACGTATCAAAAGCTAGTGACCAAGTTGTTCCAGGAACATCTGGGGAAAACAATGGAAGTATACATTGATGACATGCTGGTAAAATCAAGTCAAGCGGAAGATCATTTCCATCATCTTTCAATCACCTTCGAAATCCTACGCAGGTATAACATGAAACTAAATCTAGAAAAATGCACCTTTGGCGTTGAATCAGGTAAGTTTTTGAGTTTCCTCGTATCAAATAGGGGTATATAAGTAAACCCCGCTCAGATTAAAGCTATTGATAAAATACTTGATATACTTACGAGCAAAAGAAGTTCAAAAACTAACAAGAAGAATTGCAGCCTTAGGAAGATTTATCTCCAGATCTTTGGAGAAGAGTTTTAAATTCTTTTCAGTTCTAAAAAAGCAGAATCAGTTCGAATGGACTGAAGAATGCCAACAGGCTCTCAAAGATCTGAAGGCCTATCTATCAAAACCCCCGCTGCTGTCTAAACCAAAAGATAGGGAGAGGTTGTATGTCTATCTTGCCGTGGCAGAAATTGCCGTAAGTGCAGTACTGGTAAGAGAAGACAGAAGTAAAGAATCTCCGATTTATTATGTAAGCAAGTCTTTATTAGATACTGAAACTAGATATCCTCATCTAGAAAAATTAGCCTTAGCTCTAATCATGGCAGCTAGAAAGTTGAGACCATACTTTCAATATCACCCAATCACTGTTGTGACCTCGTATCCACTAAGAAATATTTTGCATAAACAAGAGTTATCAGGGAGATTAGCTAAATGGGCAATAGAATTAAGCGAACATGACATAATATATCAGCCTAGGACTGCAATAAAGTCTCAGATTTTAGCTGATTTCGTCGCTGATTTTAATACTAGCATAATCCCTGAAGTGGAAAAAGAGTTACAACTCTTCAACGGGGCTAATCCAGGAATTTGGACCTTATTTACTGACGGCTCTTCTAACATAAAAGGAGCCGGCTTGGGAATTGTTTTAATATCACCTGCGGGTAAAAAGATACGACAAGCCACTAAATGTTATCCCATAACTAACAATGAAGCAGAGTACAAAACTATCATTGCAGGGCTTGAACTGGCACGAGAACTCTCAATTGAGCAAATCGTGATCAAAAGTGACTCTCAACTAGTGGTAAACCAGATGCAGGGGACTTATACCGCAAGAGAGGCTCGGATGCAACAATATCTAGAAAAGGCACGAGACCTAGCAAGGCAATTCCAGTCATGGAAAGTTACGCAAATACCCAGAGAGGAAAATACAGAAGTGGATGCATCAGCTAACCTCGGAGCAGTTGCCGACGTAAAAAATAAAGACAATGCAATTGTCATACACCTTTTTCATTCAGCAATCGACCAGGACAAAAATGAGGTAACATTTAACAATTTAACATGGGATTGGAGAAACGAAATTGTAAACCTTTTGCAGAACGGCGTGCCTGAAGATAGAAAAGCAGCTCAAGCACTTCGCCGGAAAGCTGCACGGTACTGCCTAGTTCGTGAGAGCTTCGTAGCTAAATTCGACAAATGTCAGCGATATGCCAACAATATGCACCGGCCAACAGAATTACTCCACCCAGTGATGTCACCATGGCCATTCATAGAATGGGGCATGGATATAGTGGGACCCCTTCCCCCAGCTAAAGGATAGGTACGATTCTTACTCGTATTAACTGATTATTTCACAAAATGGGTGGAGGCAGACGCTTTTAAACAGGTGCGAGAGAAAGAAGTGAAAAGCGTCATATGGCTACATATAATATGCCGCTTTGGAATACCAAAGGAGATCGTATGTGACAATGGCCCACAATTCATAGGCTCACAAATCACAGAATTCTTCGAAAGCTGGCAAATCAAGCGAACCACTTCATCACCATATCACCCCGTGGCTAATGGGCAAGCTGAGTCAACAAACAAAGTCATTGTCAACAACTTAAAGAAATGGTTGGAAAAAGCTAAGGGAAGCTGGCCTGACGAGCTACCGACAGTATTATGGGCTTACAAAACTACTACAAAAGTAGCCACAAGAGAAACTCCATTCGCGCTTGTCTACGATTCAGAAGCATTAATACTAGTGGAAATCGGCGAACCAAGCACGAGATTCACAACGACATCAGAAGAAACAAACAACGACGAGTTAAGGACAAATCTGGATTTGCTCGAGCAAAGAAGAGAAGCTGCATTAATACGTATGGCAGCCCAAAAACAAATTATAAAGCGATATTACAACAGAAAAGCTCACCTCAGATATTTCAAAATTGGGGACGTCGTTCTTAAAAAAGTCTTCCATTCAAGAAAGGAAGCTAGTGCAGGAAAGCTAAATCCAACTAGGAAGGGCACCACAAAGTCTGTGGTATTGCTGGAAAAGGCGCTTACGAGCTGGAAACTATGGACGACAGAATCTTACCAACCGGTTGGAATGCTGTTCATTTGAAGAAGTATTACTTCTGAAGTAAAGGGAATACCCCCGGGCAGGTATCATTACGATCGATTTTACTTTTGTACAGTTAAAGTTATACTAACCATTTTAGATGATAGGCAAAAAGCTAACCCATCACCAGATGATGATATTAGACCTGCATAGACACAAGGAAGTAACTGAATTCCTGGTCTAGGGTTAAAACTTTCTGATGAACGTTTTCAAAGGGTTAAGCAGTCATCATCTATACTATATACCTTCGAGTCCCGTACGTTTTTCCATTTCAGGAAAAGGACCACAAGGAAGGAATAGTCAAGTGCTCGAGATTTCATTCTTCATAGCTCAAACACTTGGGGGACTATACAATATGGAAGGCAAATAAGAAGCAAAGAAGACTATCAAACAGTCAAAGCTCAATCCTAAAGATCTATCTTCCCAACAAGTCAAGTACTATGAGCAAAATCAAAGAGCCAAAGACAAAAAATACAAAGCCTGGTTCAAAAACCTTAAAAAAAGAACATATTGGTAAATGTAAACAAATGTTTAGGTTAAGGGCAGAATATTAGATACGGATAAAAATGCACATCCTTGTACTTATTCAAAAATTGTTGTAAATAAAAACAATTACGGATGAGAAAAGCATTATCCTTGTATTTATTCAAAAACTGTTGTAAACAAAAACAGTTACGGGTAAAAATTCATACCCGTATATTTATTTAAAAAACTGTTATAAATGAAAACAGTTATACCCTTGCATTAATTCGAAAAAGCTGTTACAAAAGAAAAACAATTACGAGTGCAAGTTTATACCAAATATGTTGTAAGAAAAATAGTTGCAAAGGAGTTATGGACGATACACAAACACATGTAAAATGTTGCAAAAGTTCGAAACAATACAAAGACTTTCTTAAAAACACTGTCAAAGAAAAACATGTGAAATTCCTATCTCTCTTTTGTACATTTACACCATTATGAAGTTGAGATGTCTTCTTCATTAAGTGTCGATCAAAAAAGGGCCCTCTTTTATAAATCGTGCTTATTACGAAAAGGTACGAAAAATCTAAGCATTTTTTAAAATGCAAAGTCAAAACTTAGAGATAACAAAAACCTCAAAAAGAAAGCATGCAAAGATTTAAGAGTGAAAACAAAAACTCAAAAGAATCGAAAATCATACCGATATTGCTATTAATATGTAGTGGCAAAAATTAAGTATTAACTTAGTCTAAGCCTAATTTGTTTATACAAGAGTTGCCTCTAAGTTTTCAGTTGGGGTCTTACAAAGGACCGAACTTTACCCCCAATGGGACCGGGGGTAACCACCAATTGTTGCAAAAAAAAGAAAAGAAAAGAAAAATCAAGTTCCTTAAAACTTTTTCACTAGATGGGGGGTGTCTTCACTGGCAGGAGGAGCGGCTTGAGTTGGAGAGACACGAGGACTTACAAAGGACCGAACTTTACCCCCCATGGGACCGGGGGTAACCACCAATTGTTGCAAATAAAAAAAAAAGAAGAACCAAGTTCCTTAAAACTTTTTCACTAGATAGGGGGTTGTCTTCACTAGAAGGAGGAGCGGCTTGAGATGGCGAGACACGAGCAGCATGGACCTCATCCTCAGGTGAAGAGAAATTCTGACTTTGCTGAGACTTCTCAATCGTCTCTCTGGTTTTAGCATTTTCGTCTTCCAAGTCAAAACCCTCTTGGCCCATTTCCGTCAATGTGTCAAGACGGGCATTCAAATAAGCCCAGCTAACATCGACGACTGCTTTGTCTTCAAGAGCCTCGTAGTCTTTCTCCCATTGTTCAGCTTCAGCTCTTAGCTCATCTATTTCAGCCACGACATCATCATGAGAGAACTGTAAAGGAGCGATGGATCTTTCCAGAAACCGGACCTTCTCTGAAGAGTTACAGAGGTATTCTTGGGTTTGGGTGAGCAATTGAACAAGTTCGCCAGAGTACACCTCCTTCTGGTCCAACAAAGACTTCAGGCTCCTAATCTCCTTTGTGGCACGGGAAAGCTGCTCCGCAAATGAAAACTCTAAGACACTTTTGTCCTTACCTGTCTGGTTCGAAGACGCCTTCTCAACGGCCAGTTCTGCTGCCATAACCCTAACTTGCCGCTCCAAGGTACACTTTTCCTCCTCCATTTCCTCCATGTCAAGTTGTAAAATCTCATACTGCTCCTTCCAATTATCAGCCTCAATATGGAAGTCATTTTCTGCTTGCTCCATTTGAACAATTCTCTTCATTAGCTATGTGCCTATAAGGTTGATCTACATAAAATGATAAATTAGATACGGTAAGAATATATATAAGTACATATGGAGGAAAATCAAGTTTTACCTTTAAGGACGAGTGCACAATCTCGTTCATCCAAGTCAGGGAGCTGTGGCTTTCCAGCTTAGACTTCTCAATCAAACCTATCAATGTCTTTAACCATACATCAGCCTGGCCCGAATTTTTCAAGAGACTGCCCGCCGCAGGAACCTCTATTGTAACTTGCTTCATCACCCCCTGCTGGAAGACCCTACTTCAATAGCAGAAGTCACGGAAGCAGGGGCGGGCGAATGAGCCACATATGGAGTAGGTTGAGGAGTAGCAACGGGAGCAAGAAAGACAATGGGAGTAGAGGCAGTAACGGGAACAATAAATGAAAGTTTCTTAGCAGCAGGAGGAGAGAAAACAACAAGAGGAGCTTCATCAGAGATGGTACCAAAACCTTATTGGAACAGGTGATCAACAGACTCACGAACAGGAGAGGGAGTTGCATCTTCAGGAGTGGAAAGTTCTGATTCAGGCACAGGAGGATCAACAACGGGTGCGGACTCATCATCAGAGACCACCCTCTTCCTACGTGACCTATGGACCGACAAACCCTCCTCTTCCTCTTCCTCCTCTAAGGTCCTGAACCCACTTGCTTTTCTTTTAGACGAGGAGGAACCAAAAATGATCTCCTGGGCCTTAGCCAGAGACAGCCTTGAAGTGGACACAGCCGCAGCAGAAACTCCACGAGCAGGAAACCCTACCAAATAAAAAGGGTCAGATAAAGCTCAAAAAGAGAAGAAGTAAAAACAAACTTCACTTACCGTGGGTCTTCACCTTCCAAACAAACCTCAAAGAGAGGTACTTCCACGAACGTTCTTCTAAAGGAGCGATTGACAAGAGTTTTTCTACCCAATCACGGAAACCGGAGACATTCTCGACGATTCCCATGGTTGCTGCAACAGAAGAAGAAACAATAACGGTACTGAAAGTTCATCAAAAGTGAAGAAAAGGAAAGTGAGAAAAACTGTACTCACGTGCAAAGTTCCACTTCTCAGGGAAGGGGAGATTTTCTTCACCTACTAAACATGTAGAAGGGACAACAACATATCGGACATCCACCCTCTATCTTTGTCATCATCTAGAGTAACTAACACCCTTTTACTCCTAGCCGCGAGAGTAAACAATCCTTGGCGGAACATCATCAGAGAATAGAGGTGAATAAGATGATGAAAAGTAAAGGGTACGAAAGCTAAATTGGCCAAATACCTAAGGCACGCGACTACTCGCCAAATAAGAGGACCAACTTGTCCTAGACAAACTTTGAAGAATCGACAAAACTCGATGATAACAAGGTCGATGGGAGGCTTGAATCCTAATGTGAAGGGATAAGTATAGACATAAGAATATCCAGTCTTGTAAGAGGTTATTCTTTGGTTATCGTTAGGAACAACAACAGGAAAATCAGGCTTCCAATAACAATCCCTGCGTACAAGAGACACTAAGCCCTCTGTTATTTGGGTAGGATAAAGGTCAGCACTGTCATGTGATGACATTGAAGAAAGCTGCTCACTCATGGCTTGACTATCCTTGGCAAAAGAAAACTCTGCAGGATCAATCTCATCGACTCTCGGCTCACGAAGCAGTTCATTGTGTTCTCTACTCTTTGATGAAGATCTAGAAGCCCTATCCCTAGAAGAAGACGAAGGAGTGTTAGACCTAGAAGATGGCGGGGGAGAAGAATAAGAAGAAGAACCAATGGAAGGAGTAGAATTTAAGCTCCTAAGCGTACCGCCCCTCCTACTCTGTGTTGGAGCAGAAGAAGGAGTCAGTTCATCTACAATGATGACCTTTTTAGATTGGTGGTTTGAAGAAAACATATTTACTAAGATGAAGAATTTACAAATAAAGAAATAAGGTTAGAAGTTTTCCGTGAAAGTAAAGAAAGTAAAAGGGGTATTTATACTCAACGGAAACCGTCAAAAAATGGAAAAAACAGTGATGTGAAAGTCATAATTGAAGCTGTCACTTCGAGACTGATGCAGCCGCAAAAAGCCCTAAAAGGCGCTGAATAATTGCAAAACCAATCCGGGAAAGCCACGTGGTACGAGCATTAAATGGAAGTGACAAGCAACGCATACAATCAAAGACGGATGCAATGCAACGAATGAACCAACGACAATATGTTCTCGCCATAAATGAGTATCCACTTACCAAATATTAATCGATAAATAAATGTTAAGTGATGGGACTATCTGTATTGGTAAAAATGAGCTACACACGTGTAATACTTATGAGGACTCTGCAATCTATGTGGATCAATGACAACATGATAACTGAACGAGACTTTATGAAGAAGTACGAGATAACGAGGAATAGAACAGCATACCCACAGGGTAATTAGATACGGGAATCTCAACCTAATTGAGAAGGCGAAGAGACATGGTCAAAATGAATCAAGACGGAATAAAGGGCAGATTCGGGGATCTTCAATTAATGAGCCAAAACGTTACATAATCTTCACACAACAATTACGATTAATCATTGTAACGTTACATTAATGCCATTATTAGCCATTAATGCTCAATCACTGAAAAGAGTAGATGTTATATTAAGAAATTCCCTATAAAAGGGATTAAAATATAACTTGTAAGGACACGTTCGAACCACTATTGAAATATACTTACTTTTTATGCATCTTTCTGCTTTCTATTTACGAATTTACTTACAATTATTAGCATATTCTTTGGTTATCAGAAACCCGTGTTCTTCTTAAAATAGCTTTGGCAGAGAATCTAATTCTTTGGTTAAACATTATTATACATGTTATATTCCAGATTTGTTAGTTTTATAATAACCAAATTATGTAATGTGAGTAATAATTAAATACAAAGTCTTTTTTTTCGCGACCCAAAATCAACTTGTCGTGATGGGGCCTATGATGGTACTAGGTAAGACGAATACACAAATATTCAACACTCTAAAGCTTTGAAAGATACAGAAGCAGTTAAAATTAAGGCAACCTTTTAAAAATAGAGTAAGAAATCATAATTTAATACAAATCACTCCCAAAACCGGGGTGTCACCAAGTTTATGAGAATCTACATAAAGAGATAGTCTAATACACCGTATAAGAAATAAAAGCTAAAAGATAATATGAAAGATAAGGAGGGAGAATCAAGGTTTGGGAACTCCAAGCAGCTACCTCGATAGTCTTCGAAAATACGGACTCCACAACTCAGTGTCCGCCATGACCTGAAGCATCTGGATCTGCACACGAGGTGCAGAGTGTAGCATGAGTACAACCAACTCAATAAGTAACAAATCTAACCTTTAGACTGAAAGGTAGTGACAACTTCAACAGGTACAATTCAATATAGAAATAAAAGTACAGAAATGTAGGCATGCTTTCAAGTTCAACAGTTAAATTCAATTCAAGTAAAGATAAATGAATTCTGAATGATATGAGGAGTATGACCTCTCTACATATACATGCCAATGCACATGCATTATATGATGCACCATGCTGAAAGCCTTGTTTACTCACACTCTCAGAATACTCAATCACTCAGTACTGTATATGGCCAATCTATCCCAGGGAAGATCCCACCCATATATATATATATATATATATATAT